>JAJOZX010000278.1:1020000-1035000 GCA_023014485.1 Bathynomus jamesi | reverse complement strand
ATTATAAAAAAAATTTCCGCTAAAAATATATTTTTCCATGTATCAAAAAATAAAAAATAATATATATATATATATATATATATATATATATATATATATATATATATTAGTGGTGTACTGGTTAATCGGCATCGGCATTAATCAGCCATTTTGGGGGTCATCGGCATTGGCATCAGCATCGGCCAAATTTAGCCGATTCTCTCATCGATTCTTTAAAATTTTAAAATTTTCATTACAAAACAAAATTTAGATTTATAGAAAATTGAACAGCCAAAAAACACTATTTATGATAAATTAAATTAATTTCAAAGTGTAATTTATATAAAAATATTTTAGGTTCCTGAAAAAGGCAAAGCTTAATAAGTTAAGTTGCCCATAAATTTATATTTTCTCTAACTAGCTAATCTCTAAATATTATAAACTACCATAATCTCCTACTCTATATTAATAATAATTCTATATTAATTTGTACTTCATAATTTATATATTAAACCATCTTATTATGTTGACTTTATTTCAAGTATTTTAATAATTTTATAAACCCAAATTATATATCCATTTATTTTATTCAAATTGGCCATCAGGAACTTCAAATTTTAATGATCATTTTTGTTGTTGTTGACATTGTTGAAGAAAGAAAATATTTTCAACAAGGAAAAACAATTATTTTAAATATATTCAATTTATGAAAGTAAAATAAAATTATTTTATCATTTTAATGAGTAATAAAACTTTTTAACATCATTTCAGCTACAGTAAATGCGTAACAAATTCTGATGCTGTATACTGTGGAGTGAGCTAAGGAAAAGCATTTAAACAAATTTGAAATTTAAAAATATGAAAATTGAAAGTTTTCACATTAGATTAGTAAAATTTATGAAGTGAATTGATATTTCAAAATATAAGCAAAGAATCGGCATCGGTATCGGTAGTTTTTCATGGAATCAGCATCGGTATCGGCTAAATTTTGGAATCGGTACATCACTAATATATATATTGGTTAAAATGTGTTCTATGTGATATCCTCTCAGCTCACGATACTTACACAATACTTTCGACGGAAGAGTCCTGTCCAACAGATTTCCCGCGGTTTATGATAAAGGAATATTATGGCCACTAATATCACCAGATCTAAATCCCTGTGACTTTTATCTGTAAGGTTATTTAAAAGATACAGTATTTGAACATAATCTACACACAACAGAAGGAGTAAAAGCATCAACTGAACAAGAAAAGCCTCCCTGAAACACAACCTAGTGGAGGGAGACACTGGGAGGGCGAGTGTGTTACTAAAACATTCTCTGGTTCTCCTTTAATATGTATATTAAATACTTGGTGTGTAATATATATATATTTTTTTTTTTTTCAAAATTGGGCTACATCGTAGCCAATGTTGTGACGCCGCTTCCCGCTTCTCAGCGAAGTTAAGCGACATTGGGTCGGATAGTAGTTGGATGGGAGACCATCCCTCCCTCATACGATCTTAGATGCCCCGATGGAGGTTAAACAACCCCATGATTACACATTCGAAATTGGTTTATCTTTCTAGGGAATTCAAGTTTAAGCTTAACTGTAACAAACTCCCACAAAACGTTCCTTATTTACAGTTGCCGATCGAGTTCTTGGTATATTCCTAATTCTTTTACCTCATTTTTTAGATTGCTGAGATTTGCATAACTAATATTTCAAAGGCTCAGCAGTTGTAAATAAATAGGAGAGAGAGAGAGAGAGAGAGAGAGAGAGAGACAGACAGACAGACAGACAGACAGACAGAGAGAGATAAGAATGAAGGTAATGACTGCATGGACGAGAGCAACAGTCATGAAACTGGAACACAAACAAAGGATTAAGAAACAAATGTATAAACTGTGAAAGGAAGAATTAGACACAACGCATCGATCGAAAATACTGAAATACGGACTAACGGATGTGTTACTAAAACCTTCCCTCGTTCTCTCTTAATGTGTATACTAAATTTGGTGAAGATTACCCTAGCCGTTTAGGCTCGTATAAACAAACATAGAACAGACATCATCCCTAATATATAAATAAGATATACCAAGATATACCAAGATATACAGTACCAAGATATACCAAGTTTATTTAAAACAAGATAATACCACATAACAACCACTTTTCCTTGGATTAAAGAAAGCAATGGTTAAAATATAAAGTGCTTTAATTAGTTACCAAAAATCTCGGGGGAGGGGGGAGTGATTCATTTTGTTAATGGAGAATTTTGTTGAGAATAAACACGAATAAATTACATTTACGGACGACTTCCCATACGTGTTTCCTATACATGCTTCCCATACATACTTCCATACGTACTTCCTATGTAAACATTATTTATTTTCTTCTAAATATAAAGTTTATAAATATAAATATAAAATGTTTTAACCCAAACTAAATATTTGGTAGAATAATTGTACTTTGCACTAAAAACTGTCCATTGTGTCTGCTTTAAGAGTTAAAAAAAATGGACAAAGGCCGGCCGCACGCAGGATCGTCTTGCGTCTCACGACTGATGACTTGGGTCGACTCGAGTCGCGTGTGAGTTTACATTGACAGAATGGGAGCCCCGCACACTGCAGCGACCGCGAGTGAATGAGTGAGTGAGGATGGGTGAGGAATCGAGCTGCAGCGGTGAGTCAGTCCCGATGATTTGTATACGAACGGTTGATTATTTCCCGATAGACGGTTTCCATCTTTTATATACTTTCAAGTGTAAAAGACCGCATTATCTGCTCTTGATAAATTGTCGCCAGGAAGAAACTTAATGATATAATTCTTGTAAGTCTACTTTTGGTTGAAGAAATTATATACAACCACATTATGTTAATATAATTATTCATTTTAATATCTGAGGAAATAAAGATGGAAAATTACGTTTCATTTGGCTCTATTCCATTCCCATTCACGGCTTGAAAGTGGGAGTTTTAGATTTTGGAAAAGGTAGAAACGAGGGTACCTGCGAGCTTGAGTGGCAAAAAAAATGGAATGGATCGATTTCAGAATTGCTTCCTTTCAAATTCTCAATTTTGTATTTTTTCACTCTTAAACTGAAATGGGAAATGACCGAGATTGGAAAGAGATCAAAAGATGGAATACAGAGGAATACATCTGGAATACAGATGGAATACATCTTGAAAACATAAAGAAACTAGAGTTCACGTTGGATAGGAATGGTTTTTTTTCTTTGTGCGTAGCCTATTCCTTACGAATTTAAAGGATAACACAGTAAAATACCACATTCCCTCTCTGACAAGAAGAAAGGGATCCTCGAAACACGTATTCTAAAAGCTGTTCGCTGTGTCTACTTTAAAAAGGAAAGTAAAAAACATAATAAATCTATACTCCTCCAAAACTAAAGTATTTGGTGTACAATGATAGTAGGTCACACGTAAATCGAGAATACTTGGAACTTCACTACTTGACAAATGGGTGTGTCCCCTGAAACTAAACGAAAAATACAAAAAAAAGTACACTCTCAGGATTAAAGAGAGCCTTTAAGCTTTCCTTCAGTGTACCTTCGGCCTACCGAGTATGCTCTTTAAATAATTTATATTCAGGATACATTTAGTCCCTTGTTATTATCTCCTTTCTAAAGCAGACACGGCAGACATTTCATTAGTAGTATGAGCAAGCCCGTAATGATCGGGATTTTGCTTCTTCCTAATTGATAAAAGCTGAAGAATGCGACAGTGTACAGCAGCAGGGGTGTCCAACCTTTTTTCATGAAGGTCCACATTTCAATTAATGACCCACACCGAGGGCCAGTGTGCAAATTTTAGATAAAATTTTATTTTAAAATTAAATTTTATTGAAATAAAATATGACAATAGATAATGAATTTTCAGTATCTGCCAACCAGTATCCGCCAGCCGGGCCTAATACAAATCTTTGGCGGTCCGGACTCTGGCCCGCGGGCCGTGTGCATTTATTTACATTTGACAAAAAATTAGACGTATTTCTTAGCATTTATTTGAGTTTATTTATATATTTATTTAATTTACATAACACAATCCTACAATGGTTCTAATTTAATTTTGTCGTTCATTTCAAATTTTGGATGTACCAAACTTTTGGTATAACAACTTCTTGAAGTTGTTAAGCTTGATGATGCGGTTCACCGAGGAGAAGAATCATAACAACAACATTTATGATTCTATTAAGTGCCATCTGATTATAACTTTCTTATCATAACTCTCTGATAATAACTTTCTGAATAATATTATATTAATGAAATTTAATGTTTTTTTTACTTTAATGCCCGTTGTCATTGCTTTGGCGTTTGTTATTCAATCATTTGCATTCAAATTAGTTATTTAATAAAAACACTAATGTTTATTCATGATTTTGGCATATATATATATATATATATATATATATATATATATATATATATATAAATATATATATACACATACATTTTAACTGCAAATGACACACAGTATAATTAATGTAAAGAACGACGCTTGTTTAGAAGAGTGTCCGCACAAGAAGAGGAGAGAAAACGAACAATGTAAAATGAGACAATTGGATGATCCTGGGTTCGATTCCCGGGAGGTAATTCATTTTTCATTACTCGTTTTCTCTCCTCTGCTTGTGCGGACACTCTTCTAAAAAACGTCGTTCTTTGCATACATATATATATATATATATATATATATATGTCACAAAGTTGGTAGAAGAAAGTTTAGAAAAATATTAATATTTATTTCCGAAATATGATAAAATTTTCATATTTTCTACACCGTCCACTCGTTTTTGTTACTTCTTTAACCCTTCGAGGCAAACTGTCTACAAGCCGCTTGCAAATGTCATTTGACTGCCAACCCTCTCTTATTCCTTACTTTTTCATGCAGGTCTGATTTTGAGGAACACTTACGTATGGTCATGGAATATTTTTTCTTAGAATTCCACATAAATATTTAGTAAGATGCGGGTCTTGGTTTGACTGGATGTCTGGCATGGAAATAACGTCAGATTTTATTGGTTTTGAAAATAATTTGTTGATGGAGGTCTTCGAGATCTTTCCTAACACGTCTGTATAAGGTTGAGAGTTCATTCTGTCTTCACATGAAAACAAATTCCCAAAGCCTTATGAGGCCATGCATTCCCAGACCGTGATGCTACCTCCTCCAGATCTGACTGTCGGGGCAATACAATTATTACTGCGGTCACCTCCTGCTCTCCTTCTTCTTATGAAAGTTGGACCTGAGGTTCTTAAAAAGACATAAAATAAAATTATTGGCCATAACCGACAGGTAAACTACCCACAGGTAAATTACGACCCAACCAAAATACTTATTGGTAAAAAGAATGATAATATTGCATGCAAAGGGTTGAATTGACTCACTTCAGTGTTACTTTCGTCAGGCCAAAATACTTAAGTCCAGTCCTCAGAGGTCCAACCCCCAAGCTTTATTTTAGTGATTAGCTCTTTTATTAAGTCTTCTTCTGGGTAATTGCGGAAAAATGTTCCTGTTAATTGCTTTCTGTAGGTCAGAACGGAGGCCTAAACCTGTTGTCACTTTTCCCAACCACTTTGATGTTTGCCATTTAGTCTTTTTAAATGTAATTTTAACATGACTGAGATGACATTCGTACAATCTGAACTCTTTCACCTTCAGTTAATTCTGTTGTTTTTTACTGTTTTGTATCATTCAAATAAAATCACAGGCCTCAAACGAGCAAGACATACAACGAATGTAAAAAAAAAAAAATGGGTCCAAAATGCCTTTTCCATAAACCACTCAACAACGAGGTGGTCATTTCGAAAACTTACTAAAGATATAAATTTTTATTAGGTAAAACTTATGAACTTTTCGAAGCTATATAAAACCATTATAAAATATATATGAACCATTAACCAAAAAATTTTATTAAATAGGTACTAAAACCTAAAGCTTAAATGCCCGAATTAAATAATAAAAAAAAATTACTCGAACTTCACAATTATTTATATATTTTATGTTAAAATTATTATAAAAACCAAAAAAAATGTGTAAAAATTTTAAAATTTTATTTATTTTGTAAATAAAAATTAATCAATTCATTAATTCAAATCTTTTATTCACGAAATTTTTATGTGTTTTTCAAACCAAAAAGCATAAGATTCGTCGTTACTCAAAACCAATCATTTTAGTAACGTGTTACTCACATTACAAAACATGTTGGGTGCCTACAAATAAACAAAACTTGTATAAACATGTAGAAGCATTTGAAAAAAAAATTGCGCTTCAGTACGATTCATATTATTATTATTATTATTATTATTATTTATTATTATTATTATTATTATTATTTCTGGTGGGGTACTACAGTCCCACTGTCCCACTAACCTCTGAAAGGGTTAAAATTTTATCAACTGTATCATCTTATTTTGGAAATATATAAATGAATTTTAAAGCTACCTATACTTTAGATTGAGACTATATATATATATATATATATATATATCTCGGATATATCGAATATCCGAGAGAGAGAGAGAGAGAGAGAGAAATATATATATATATATATATATACAGCGTGTAGCAAAATTTAAAAGAGATTGGTTAATCTTCTCTTATTAAACAAATTTCAATTTTTACAAAATCCCAAATTTAAATTCGAACGTTCAATATGCAAATGAAATCCTATTTAAAATTAATTTGAGGAAAAAAATTCGCAGAAATCCATTTTCTAAATATATTTGTAGAGATAATTATAGTCCTTTTATTCGATATGAAATTAATTAAAAGTTTTTATTTACTCGCCAAGATTCGATTCTCTCTCCTCTCTCTCTCTCTCTCTCTCTCTCTCTCTCTCTCTCTGTCTGTCTGTCTGTATGAAAAATGCGCTCCTTCTGCACATATTAATTAGCGCTTTTCCTGTCCCCGACATCTCGTTTTATATTGGAGTGAGGAATTTTTCTCAGCTTTTATGATGATCTTCATATGACCGTTTCGGAAAAAAAAGGTCGCCAAGGAACATAAGATTTCTATAAAGCATAAAAAATTACTAATTAGTAATATTCTATTTTTCTTTACATGCTTTATTAACTTCGGTAACAGTAATAAAAACTTTTTTGAAAAAATGAACCAATACCAATTCGTAATTTTTTATGGTTTTTAGAAAAAAAAATTCTAGGCGAATTTTTTTCCGCAAACGTACATTATTTCGAGTGTATACAAAGTATAAATCTATAATTTTACTCGTTTTGAAAACGTATCATTAAAATGCAACGTTCAAATTCATCTTTGCTTTCTCTTCGTTCTTCAGCATTTCTGTTGTATTCATTCAGCTTAGATCCGTTCATATGGATTCACATTCTGTTGACTTACTTTCTTTCACTCTTCATATTTGGTTTATCTTCCACGAAACTAAACTGTGGTTTTCTTTTAGTTATGGTCACAACTTCATTACGTTTTTGTTTTTGTTTATTTTTTTGTACAACGAACAAAAGTTGTTTTCAACATCTGCAAAGTTTCTGCACGCGGTTGAGAACTTTTTTCTAATAGGTTGTTCTCAAACATAGACTTTCAAGGGGGTCTTTTGTTTTAATACATAGTATAAAAGTCTCTTGTAAAATGTTTATTTAACCCTTTAAAGACACAGGTGTTGTGTGGTGGTGGGGTGGTGGTGGGGGGGGGGGGGGGGGGGGGGGGGGGTCTTTACTGAGACTGAACAAAACTGTCTTGCGATAACCGCAACAAAATCATAAAGTACCGTACCAGTTCATTCTTCCTATTTCTACAAAAAAAGGTCGAGAAACAAAGCCGACACTAAAAACTTCTAAACATATCTAAGGTCGAAAGATATGGTCTTATTCAAGTCGATTTAATGTACCCAGTTAGGTTAAGCTACGTTAGGTTAGATTAAGTTAGTCATTTTTACTTAAAGTATTAATAAACCTTTCTTTTTCAATGAAACGCTTACGTGAATAAACCTTCATCAGGTAGCTCCGCATAAAGTCGAGCTATTATTTATTCAAATGTGCCCTGAAGGGGCCAGAACTCAGGTCACTAGTTAGCCCATCGACCTAACTAAGGTCGAACTAGAATAAAGCCAATCTGCATAAAGTCGAAGTGGAATAAGGTCGAACGTCGACAGGTATAGTAGTGGGATGTGTGACCGTCCTTCGCTTCCTGATGATGTAGCTACCCGTGGTTCGGATCTCACGTAAAGCTGTAGGTCCATTCCCTCACACGACCTTTGTCGTCGCGAAGGAGATTAAACACCCCCGAAACACACTCACATCAACATCAACATTATGAAACTCGACATAGTCAAATCATACTTTACAAAATGTGGCAAAATTAATAACAAAGTGTTTTACAGGAAGCCACCTAGAATATATATATATATAATATATAATATATATATATATATATATATATATATATATATATATATAAGGCGCCCGGTAGCTCAGTGTTTACAGTGACGGAATCCGAGCGGTTGGCACTGGTTCGCTTCCGGCGCCGATGGAATTTGATGGAGTTGAGTTGCTTCTTTTTTTTTTTTTCTGGCTTTCTGGCTCAAGAGATCCTTGGGCACACTCACCCTCACGTTGTGTGGAAATGACCTTTTTTGGACGTTCTTTGAATACAGATATAGATATATATATATAATTATATATATTATATATAATATATATATATATATATAGGGTTGACCATAAGTAGCGCCCAAAATAAAACGTCATAAAAATTTATTACCATCAAATTACAACAAAAATAAGTGCAACACAACAACATAGAATAGAATCGAATAGAATAATCTTTATTAATAATAATAAAATAAATAATTTTTTTTCAATTTACAATGACATGAATAATTCTGAAGCTCGACTATTTATTATATTTAATTTGGCCCTTAAGCTTTTAGGCTTTACTGGGCTCTTCTTAAAAATAAACGGCTAGTTGTTATTAATTATTAATAATAAATAAATAAATAAGTAAATAAGTATTATTAATAGTTAAAACATGTATTATACTATTAAACAATACACTATAAGTATGCGGATTTTGTAAAAAAACTATAATAAATGCTCTTTTAGTCCACCATTATTCTCAACAACACATTTTGGAGTCTTCGGGGTGATGGTGGACCGAACTCCGCAATTCTTCGATAAGAAGGTAAATATGAATATGACAAAATAAATCCAAATCAATTGAAATCTAAAGATAAGAAGATAAATATGGATATTGCAAAATAAATCCACATTATATGTAGTTTGAAAGAAAAAATTTGATTGGCTCAAATATGATTGGCTTTCTTTTAATTAGTAAATAGTTTTGGGCGCTACTTATGGCCAGCCCTTTATATACTGTGTGTATACATATATATATATACATTTTAACTGCAAACAACACACAGTATAATAATGTAAAGAACGACTCTTGTGTAGAAGAACGTTCCGCACAAGATGAGGAGGGAGAACGAACAAATGATATATATATATATTATATATTATATATATATATCTCTCTCGCAAGAATGAAAGTTAGTTTTTAGCTGACAGGACTGCCTTCTTTACTGTATCATACAGAACATTAAGAGAGAATCGAACCCTCTCTTACGCAAATTGGAAGTATAAAATATATTTATTTTATAAGAACTGAAATGATTAAACGAAATCGATCTAAAAGAAAAAGCATAGAGACCATTTTGAGTATTTGAAAATGAGATTTACCGTAGAGTTCCTAGACGATATTCATCAGGATTGACAAAATTCTCTATACTTCCCAGGAAAATAAAAATAAAAACCCACTCTAATAGACAGAGTTTATTTCCACAACAGTTTCGACGCCCACTGGCATCCTCCTCGGGTGGATACAGAAACACGAAAATATTTTGACCTTCACGTAGAAAAAAGTGAAGTTTTTTGCATTTACTTCCAGGAAATAGATTCTCCCCCTAACATTCCATCAGAATTCACCTTTTTAAAAAAATTTTAAGAAATTTGTTAATAATTATTAGTGATCACCATCTGAGACTGGTACAATGCTTAGGTTAACTAATGCGGCCCATTGCTACAATCATCGTGGTTCGAACCCCCGATCATCGTGGTTCGAACCCCCGACCTCAGTTGCTTCACTTCGGTTATAGGGAAACGGTGTTACCCACTTTAATTACTCAAAGTGAGTGAGTGCTTTTTTTGGGGGGGTTGTTTCACCTCCTTCGTAACGGTAAAGGTCATGTGACCTTTAGATGGGATACGAAGGAACTAAGGGTCGATACATCATCTGCACGCAGAAAACTACTGAAGTAATCTAACGGGAACCAGCGATCTAACGGGAACCGGTGATACAACGTGGCCATGACGTAACCCTCAAAATGAGTAGTTTTTATACAGTTAATTGGGATCACCTGAAGATCAGGGCCCCCAGCCTCAATTACCAAATAATATCTTCGTTAAAACTAACGAAAATATCACGACTTAACCTAACCAATCGTCAAGGTCGTACAGTTGACCTAACCGGGCATTCACTTTAATTTATTATTATATTTGATACTGTAAAGCAAAAAACAAGAATACATGGGGTCCCTGATCTTCAGGTGATCCGTTAATTGTTTCTAGAGTTTACAGTTCTGTAGTTCTACAGTTCCATTGTTTCCATACAGTTGTCATCTTATGAAAAATTAAAAGATTTGTTAAATAATATAATTTGAACTAAGTTAATTGTGGAACTTTATTGAATGTTGAATATAGTTCTTTTTCCATGCACGTTATACGCGCGAAACCTAGGATTTGGTGACGTTATAAGTTACACCGATCAGTCTGAAAGGACGACATTGCATTATAAGGATGAATAATAATCTGGTAAGAGATCCGCAAACTGGCACAGGCTCAGGCCAACTAATGTGGCCCATTGTGTTAACTTCCGGATTATTATTAGCAGCACCATTGGGTGTCGAATCCTCCAACATCAGTATTTGTAAGTACTTTTCTCTTACAGGGAAATGGCGTTACTATATAGATACTGGCGTTGGTCCTTTTAAGGATGAAGGTGTCCGCAAACAGAGCATTTTTTCATACTTAATTTTTATGTCTGAGATTTCACGAATCTCATTGTGGATTTTGCCTGTCAGTGTGTGTGTGTGTGTGTGTGTGTGTATGTGTGTGTGTGTGTGTGTGTGTGTGTGTATATATATATATATATTAGCTGAACGTTACTCTCCTTAATGGGAAATTTATACTGTAGTTTACCCTTAGCATATGCTTTCCTATACCGTTTTCTGTTAATATCTTCTACGTTAAACTGTATAAATATATATTAGTCTATATTTTTAATAGGTACAAAATCAGAGATGTTATAATCGTTTCCACTTTATCAGTTAAGTATATGACTAGTAACTAGTTATAAATAAAGTAATAACACTAGTTCATTATATTCATAATAATAATATTAATGTTTGTAATAATGCGGAAAGCACTATATGAATGCTAACCCCTCATCTCCGATCAATGCATGTAGTCCCACCGTTCCTGTAATGGTTGGCTACGCCGTTCTCTCTAACAGATACCAAATCCACCAGACTTACACTGTAAACATGAAAGTTTCTAAAGCATTCAAATCGAAGTACCTAAAGGGGGCTTTTCTTAGCTCTAAAGTTCAACGTAATAAAGGGGTCCTACGACACTGACTTTATGGGTTTCATTTTGGTATAGTTTTTTTTTTTTTTTGTATATAGGGTCAAAAACAGAGCCAGTAAGTTCCCGGTTAGTGTTCGTGCGGTCTCCACTTCGGAAACTAATTCTGAGAGGAACTTTTCTTTAACCTATTTTGACATGTAATGGGAAACTAATCCATTTAAAATTTTCATGCCAAAGGGGACTTCACTGCTAAAGGTGTATTGCCTCTTAGTATTATTATCGTATGAGTTGAACGTGCGAGTCGAGCAGCCATTAAATTTTGAATACATTGACATCAATATCAGATTTCTAAATATTTTCTTTGGCAGAAGCACGAAAATTTCAGGTGTGTATATATATATATATATATATATAACTTAAAAGCTGCATATCCACGCCCCTGTTTCATAAAAAAAAAGGTTTCCCATCCGTAAAATTTAATGGAATATCACTTTACAAGAAAGTGTTTTTAAACACCGAGGAAAAAGTGCTATAAAAGAAGGTAAAAAGATGCTAAAAAAAAGTGCTAAAAATTTTTTGAGAAAATAGCAAGTCTCGGACTCATAAACTTGAGCTAATCAGGGAAGATTAGGAGCAGCATCTGTGCTGTACTTAAATACAATCCCCGATGATTAAAGTAATGAGTTTAATCTCAATTAAGGAATAAACACACAGCCCCCTCAATCCACTTTAAAAAAAAAAAGGGGGGAATAGCACCTCAGAGAGCTTTCAAAAAATATATACTATAAAATGTGAAGTTTGAAGTATATTTTTTGTTAGGGGACAAAAAGGTCTAGTTTTGCTTAAGTAACCCATATATATATATATATATATATATATATATATATATATATATATATATATATATATATATATATATATATATATATATATATGTTAAACACAGACCGTGCATGGAACAAGGAACTCTTCTGGGAAATTACATCCACTATAGTTCGAATAAGTAATGATAAGTGACAAATACTATAGTTTTTTTCTTTTTCATGATGGAAAGCCCAACGTGGGCACCAGGTTACTCGCAAAGAAGCCCCAAAATATAGCTTCCCTCACCAGCTATCTGCAAAGCAGATAGGATCCAGCTTTGGGACAGGATCTAGGGTTTACAACTTACACCTACAATGTTACCTACAATCAAATTGATCATTTGTTGGGTTTAGTGTTTAGGTGCAAACATGCGATTCTGTATTCAATAAAACGTTGTTATTTCACCCTCCAAAAAAGGTGGGTTATTTAGCTACTCAACTTTTACGTAACACCCTGTTTAATTTACATGTTGGTAGAATGATACCATTTTCATTTACGTTTGAGATGTTATGTCCCCAACTTTTTCCAGTTATGCTTAAGAGTGAATATAACACCTTCAATAGGAGCCATTTGGACTATCCACTTTAGCTGTCAGCTCTCGTCGCTTAGTGGATAACACCGCGACAGTGAGGTCGGGGGGAAGAGGGGGTTCGATTCTGATTATGCTAGTTAATAATAATCCACTTGTTAGCGTGATGGTCCCTCTTAGTTAGGCTTAAGCGCTGTGCCATTTTCTGGTCC
Organism: Bathynomus jamesi; assembly: GCA_023014485.1. NCBI lineage: Eukaryota > Metazoa > Arthropoda > Malacostraca > Isopoda > Cirolanidae > Bathynomus > Bathynomus jamesi. The sequence continues at coordinate 1,021,805 of JAJOZX010000278.1, read as the reverse complement.
TCTAACTCCACGCTTCTCAAACTAGGGGTCGCGACCCCTCAGGGGTCGCGTAAATATTATTGGGGGTCGCAGAAACATTTGAAAATATTAATTTTTTCATAATTATACAGTGTTAGTATCTATTGCTTTTATGACATTGAGTGAAGGGTCGCGAAAAAATTTGTCTGATCCAAAGGGGTCGCAAGTGAAAAAAGTTTGAGAAGCCGTGCTCTAACTAATTATTATCCAGGCTAGTTCATTTTAACTCACCTCCTTTGAGAGTGTGTTCATTGTTATTGGTGAAACCTAATGAGGAATTTTAGAAAATCCCGTCAAAGAGTTTAAACATTAAACGCATTGATTTTCCATCCCAGCAGTGTTGTTTTCCTCTTTCGGAAAATCTTAATTTGATAATATTTGGAAAATGAGAAGAGGTTAGAAAAAAAAAAATGAAGTTACTCTAGCTAAAATCATTACTTTTTTAATTGGTTTCTTATCAAATAATCGTTCTTATCAGATTAATTAACTCACGAGATAAAAATGAATATTGGCAAAGATCTGAAACCATCGAGTCTATAAGATGGAAGCGATATAGTGGACGCAATGGGGCTTCTCTCACAGATAAGTTTAATTTATTTCCATTGGGCTATAGACATTGTTCGAAACCCTTTGTATGGGAATCATGAATGCCTTTTGTAATGATAGGGCTATATCGATGCCGTTCCGTTATCGGAGAATATTATATTAGGCACCCGAAACGATACATATTTATCGATAATTTCATATTGAAGAAAAAAGGGGTATAGAGTTTCTCTAACTGTATCTACAGTTATCAATATATTGGTAAAAGGGTACCCGTACAGTACAAAAGTAAACCAATTACTTTTTATGATGATTCATTTCTCATCGAATGCGTTTGATTATTAAATCCAAATACTCTGGGAGACTTTACCTCTATACAACATATTATCTTACATCGCATTTGAACAGTTTCGCAAATGTTTGCCGAGAAACAATGTTTGGATTTTAAAACTTTATCGAAAGCAAACCAAACTTTTACCAATTAGTAATTTTTTAATGCTCCTGAGAAATGTTAGGTTTCCACGCGAACCTTTTCAACGAACCTTTTCAGCGAACCTTTTCAACGAACCTTTTCAGCGAACCTTTTCAACGAACCTTTTCAGCTTTTGAGAAAAATCTAAAATAGTGCAACCCTTTACAGAAATTTATTATTATTATTATTATATTATTATTATTATTATTACTCACTGCCAATACACGAAAGAAGTTTATAGCAAAGAGCTCTATCTTTTTTGATAGTAATATTTTATAAAGAAATATTTTATAAAGGAACTCCCCCAGAATTACTAATTAGTACCTTTTTGTGACTTTTTTGAAAATTTTTATTTTTGGCAAATTTATTTCTAGTCTCTATCATTAGTTATTTGTTGGAACTACAACACTGAGAGTTATTAATGATGTAAAATATAGTAAAAGTTTTAACATAAATGAAAAACAAAAAGTTAGTTAGGTTATTCCAAATAGGCCTAAGGTAAATCCCAAAAAAGGTTACGTGACTGTAGGCATGTAAATATCCAAATGAGTTTCACCCTGGGAAAGGACGTCACACCGAGAGAAACTCCGAACCCCTCTTATTTTAGGGGGTTTTATGGTAGATTTATGACATGCTTATGATTTTTTTTACTATAATTTATATATTTAAGATTTTTGTGACATACTGGTCAAAAGTTGTATTGTAAATTTTAGTTTCAAAATAAATTTTATGTTATGAAATCTGGATTAGCAATGAGGAATCCCCTCTCACT
>JAJOZX010000278.1:917500-1015000 GCA_023014485.1 Bathynomus jamesi | reverse complement strand
TACTTACAACAGATAGTGCGGGTACCCACTAACCTTTACCGACAATAATGTAAAATATTTTAAGAAACTATTAATTTCACGGATGGACCACAATACATGAAAACTGGTCAGTCAGATGAGCCCAATCCTCAAATGGTTTGTCTCTGGGAGATATGACAGAGGGCGCCACCTAACACTAACTTAAGGTTAAGTTCACATTTATGGTAATTAGAATTTACCTTCATAAGAAAAAACGAAAATTAACTGTATTTGAAGAGTGCGATATTTTAACCTGGACAAACTTAATACCTAATGGCATAAATGGGGGATACATGAACGCGGCCCCGTAAAGTCTCCCATTAATACTTAGATACGTATATTTTTTATTCACACATAAATGAATTTCTCTACCTATATTGTATATGAAATAAGAACATAATAAAATTATAAACATAATGATATTTACATATGATAAATAAAAATATATTAAATGAAAATAGCACGTATCTTTTCTTCACCCTTTCGGATGGTGCGTATGGTAGACTCATTCACATGATACTCGCGGACAAGTGATGTTATGCTCATACCACCACGCAACTTATCTAGAATCTTTACTTTTTTCGGCTAATGTCATAACCTTACGACTTTTCTTCTCTTCACTATCACTTGCACATGCTTTACGTTTTGGTGCCATACTGCTGTCTAAGGATAATAGCAAAACAACGGCAAAATATGACAAAAACAATCCAACACAACTTCACTGAACTTAACGCATTAGCGGGACTGAGACAAAGGGTGATGCGAGGGGTGACGTGAGAGGGAGGGAGATGCGGGAGTGTTGGAGAGTGTAGGAGAAAACACTAGAGCGCGCATTGGCACGCGTACAGTACTACTGTATTAGAGCGTGTTTCGGCAAATAATTGTTCGCATTTATTTTTCCGTGTATAAGCAAATTCGCGCTGGACAAACACGCGTTGGACGAGGGCTTACTCTACTGTAAAATTTATAAAAAAAATTTACAGTGTACAGCCGCAATATTTTTTGTAATTTCTCAGATAATTTTCTTAATAATGCATTTGCAAATACGTCTAGCTGAGCCCGGGTATATATTATATCTTACATCTTACCACACCTCGATCCTCTGGCTCCATCATCGTTCTTCATCCGCCATCATCTTTACGGCAAAGCATCTTTCTGGCTAAAAAAAAAACGTTCCTCAGGACAGCAATTGGCACTACAGTAGTCTCTCGTACAACGAATCATTCGTTAAAACAGTAATCTCGTTCCTACGTTACTTTCAATTACTAAAACTACTTTTAATTTCCTAATTATAATTTAACATTTATAATTCTTAATCTGGAAAGTCGTAATTTGCGAGTGTTTGCAATTGAATTTACATCGCAAATGCAATTACCAAACAAAGTCAGTTTCACAAATCTTTGAATATGATTAAAAATAAGAACTTTCCTTTCCTATTTATTAAAATGCTTTTACCCTCGCTTTAGAAACAACAGTGGAAGAAAATTTGAATTTTAAATCAAACTAAGTTTAGAAAAGTTATATTTCCATTACTCGGATGTTTATTTACGGTGAAAAAGTCTAAGTACAAAAAAAAACAAAGCAAATATTTTGTTTTGAATATGTTATGATTGCTTTTAAAATATTTTATTAATCCTACATACGTAATGAACACGAAAAATAAATATGATATATATATATATATATATATATATATATATATATATATATATATATATATATAATATATATATATATATATATATTATATATATATATATATATATATATATATATATATATATATTTTATTTTTATTATTATTATTATTATTATTATTATTGTTATTATTATTATTATAGCAATGTAATTGTTGATATTTGGTGTTTCAGCTTAAGTTTATACAGTTAGAGAGATAATTTTGCTCAACTTCTAATATCTACTTAAGTTTATGCATGCAATAGTGTCGATAGCTGCAAGCATGTGCAAATATTTAGAGATTGTAATTTCCAAAAATTATTACTTTACTAAAATATTCGTCAAGAAATTTAATTCATTGTAAATTTTATTGTTAATACCAAGGTCATTGCCTAAAAATCCTCAATGTCACAATGAAAGTCACAAATTCTTAAATGTAAAGTCATTAAAATTACATTTAGGACTTACATCTACCTTTAGTCCTAAATGTAAAGTCCCTAAGAAGTCACCATCACTATTATTAGGGTGTTTTTTTTATTTTTGGAAAGAATCAGTAACTCAAAATTCGGTCTTTTGTCGAGTTTGGCTTTAAATTTAAGCGTTTCCTTTCATATATCACTTCTGACCGTGAATTATGTCTTCCAAGTTTGAAAGTTAAAATATTTATGCGTTGTTTCTGGTAATTTTTCTACCTCCTCAAGATGTGTACTCCTCATTCCTTCGTTTCTCTGCAAGAAATATTCATCACCAGAAGTATCGTGAACTCATGAAATTAGTCGGAATTATCTACAGTACAGTAATTCCACGGAAAACATACTGTACATTGTACAACCAAAGATTAAAATTCCTTTATCGATAAGATGATCTACAGATCTACATCTACAGAAGCTAAGGCTAACAAAGACCCTAAGATCCACTCTAAGGTTAGCCCGAGAGAAAGGAAAGAGTAGGGGGTTAAGAGAAGAGAATAAGGGGTTAAGTAAGAGCAACACCTATCACTCATGGGTTAACATTCATTCAGAAAAAGAGGAAAAGTGTCTCACCATCATCATCCGCCGGCCACTGCCGACAAGTCAGAAAAATAGTCGGAGAGAATAGGAGAGGGGTGAAAGATGAAAAGAAGTAAAATAAGAACGCTTACAAACCATGCAAACACAGTCTTAACTCACTGTCATACCATGCAAACTACAAACATGCAAGAAAAGAGAGTTACAGACATGCAAAGTAAGATGATAAGAAAAAAAAAGTAGGTAAAGTTAAACAAAAAGTGTGTTAGTTTACGTTATTTGCTACATCTACATTCGTGTTAGTCTAATTTTTTTTTTTTTTTTTTTATAATTTTATTGCTGGCATCACACGCTGGCATGTCACAAGCTGGCATTCATCGTCAACAGACTCATCCTCGAGCACCACCACCACACCTTCGATAACCATATTCAAAAAAAGAAAAAAAAATTCAAAAATTTGTATGCATAATTAACATCTCTGAGTAGAGATAATTTTTTTCTCTTTCATACAATTATAAACGCAAATTTCTTTTATCACTCTATTCATTTTTCAAAAAAAAAATTAACTTGTCACTTCTCCCCCCTCCCCCTCACCGTCCCCCCACATCACCGCCCCCCAAAATTTATTTTGTTTAATATGCAAAAGAAGGAGAACTCAATTTAATATTTTATTGTACGTTCAACCAACAAAAATGCAAATAAGTAAAAATTATTTTTTATTTATTTCACATTTTTTAGACTAATATTCAGGAGAGTTTCGCGGACAACACGTTAATTTTTACTTCCTTATATTTTAATATAAATTTTTATCTTTATTCAGCCTTTCATGTCTTCTTTATGGAACCCTTCGTTGGAAATATTTTTAATCTAGGGTAGGTTTTTTTTCATTTTGTTCTTGTTATCACCTTTGTTGTTATATTAATCACCTTTGCCTTTCGTTATTTTCATTTTCTTTGTCTTCCTTTCTCTTACACGCGTACACACGCGCACGCACACACCCACACACACACACACACACACATATATATATATATATAGACTGTGTGTGTGTGTATATATACATATATATGGGAGTATTTGTAACATGGAATCTAGTTCAGAGTTGGTCTAATGGGACGCTTTTCCGAATATATCGTTAATGGAGAACAAATTTTGCGCTTGCGGAAACTCATTTAAAACTCATAATTATCTTAGTCTACATTACAGCTCGTACATTTCCTTGTTCCATTATTATTATGCACAGGATTCCAATTTCTCTCTCTGCTATATATATATATATATATATATATATATATATATATATATATATATATATAATGAGAATTCAAAATCCAAAAATTTTTTTTTTTTAACGATGAGGAAAAGCACCCAAAAAAATATTGCTAAAATTCCGAAATTAAATTTACATCTTAATTAATAGAAAAATTTGTGTAAAAATCTTTTTCAATTTCTTCTCTGTCATTATTTATTTGAACACTGATGGTGGTTCATGTCCGTGAAATGGATTTTGAATCTAGGAGAAATGTACATCATACTACATCATGTTTTAAAGCATTTTTTTTTCCTCAACGTAGAAATTAATAAATAGTCCAGAAATCGGTGATATTTCAGTCCATTTCATTCAACTTTAGTCAATTTCAAACCATTCCAATCTTTTTTCAGTATATTTTAGTCAGTTGTAGTAAATTTCAGTACGTTTCAGTACGTTTCTGTAAATTTTAGTTAATTTCAATACAATCCGGTCAATTTCAATTATTTTCGGTCCGGTTCAGCGCATCCCAGTCATTTTCAGTCCATTTCAGTCAATTTCAATCAATTTCAATACAATCCAGTCTATTTCAACATATTTCAGTGGCCATGTCACAACACTTTACGTTAGATCAGCAAGGTTAAGGGACGTTGGTTTCGTTCATTAGTTGGCTGGGCAACCGTTCTCTGCGATCAGATGATGTACCGACCCTTGGCTCGGATTCCACGCAATGATATTAGCCTCCTCCGCCATACGACCATTGTTGTTATGAGGGTTAAACAACTCCAAATGAAAGAATGATTGATGACATTTTTCAAACTTCATTTATAGCAGGGATGCTCAAACAGGGAGATAAAAAAAAAAAGTGTTCCCAAAAAATAACTTATTACTAATTATTTTTGGAAATACCATTTTTTTTAGAGTACCCTGTACCACCCTGTTGCCACAAACAAACAAAAATTTTAAGATTTTTGCAGTAATTGCTTTCAATTAGCGTAGATTAATAGACATATTTTAAAGATTGAAACCGAAGAGTTCACAAATGAGGAAAATGTGAAAATGTGAAATGAAATATAACTTAAAAGAAAATAGCCATCATATATTATCCTTCTTTTATGATTAAGTGCTATTTTTTTAAGTGTTTGGCGTTGACCAATGTGCGGCCTGTAGAAAATAATCAACAGTCACTATCCGGAAATTTGATATAAAAGGAGTGTGCATTCCTAACTTATGGTGAACTAATTTGGGCAGAAGTTCATTGAACTTCATGTTTCACTCCCATTTATAGTCATTACTTGAGGTCACGAAATGTCACCGAAACTTTCTTCTTAATTATATACTCATTTTGATTCGTGTATCTTCTCCATCAATTACAGTATCTCTCCACTAAAACGAATACGGAAGAAGATGGCTACGCTGTCCGTTATTCATTTTATGAGTTCAATAGAAAACGGACTGCGCGTGGTCAGTCAAGTGCTGCATGGTACTCTCTTTTTCTTATTAGGCATCATCGTCCTTCCTTATTGTTCTGCTTTCACACGAGCGATTCCTCAAGATCACGTTCATGCAGTTTCACTCAACTTCACAGCTCCTGATTGTCACTCAAGTTCATAAGAAAATCTCTCAACAAACGTGTACCTTCATGTGCTTGCGAGTTCTGGATCACCTGAAGATCCGTCACCCCAGCATTTTTTAGTTAGCTTTATAAGGCTAACTAACGAAAATATCACGACCTAACCTAACCAATCGTCAAGGGCGCACAGTTGACCTAACGATTGGTTAGGTTAAGTTGTGATATTTTCGTTAGTTAGCCTTATAAAAAAGGCTGGGTGACGGATCTTCAGGTGATCCCGAGTTCTTTCGAAGGGGAAGAACGAGGAAGTTTTCGTCTCTTCGGCAGGAAAAGTTCGTATTTTCCGTAGATGGACTCCCAACCTAATCGCCGAACCTCCTGAGAAAAACGATTACCGCAGATATTTCCATGGATACCAGGGTTGACAAACCAGTCGATTACCAAATATTTTTTAGTCAATCGCATGGCAAAAAGGGCATTTGACTCATGTATATACTTAGAATACACCCTCGTTTTGAAACTACTGTAATCTTGTCCTTTTTTACAGTCTAGTATGATAAAATAACGGCGTAGGACTTGACTTCAACTGTAAGATACGGAAATGGGAGGAAGTGGGAATGGGAGGTGTGGAAGGCAGTCGAGTACCGGCAGCACTAGGTAGATCACTCTTTCTGACCAAAGTTTAACCCTTCAATATCTTTGGTCCACATACGTGAAAAATTTTATGCTTGCCACATTGTTACTTATTATTGTCTGACATCTGATTGGTTGGACTTTATTATATCGACAAGTATCTCTTGTCCACATATATGGACAAATTGTGCATCATTGAGACGACAGTGTCCCCCCAAAACTGATAAAGGTGGGGTTAACACCACTTTTTGTCCCCCCTTTAAAGGGCCACGTAAACTACTTTTTCTTACCCTTTTTTACCTTTTTCTTCATGTTACCTACAAAAATGGTGTATAATCTACCTGTTTTTCTTTTCTATTTACTTGAAATCTTTACATTGGTCACTTATTTGTGTTTGCGTGGATGTGTTTATGTCCCTCTATTTTAGAACATTTCTTGTGAATCTAGTGATTTTCAGTTTTTTTAGGATGGATAGTGACAACTCCATAACTGACTTGACAATTCTGATCTGAAATACTGTTGACTATTTTCACTGTGTCCAGTCAGATTTGTTCCTAATCGGCTTGTCTTTGTCATGACGCAAATCCCCCTGTGCCTTTTTTGTTTGTTTATTGTACTACATCATGGCTTCCAGTTCATGGCTTCCACTTTTATTCAGTAGCTATTCTTGCCATGGTCCGTAGGATAAGGAAGTAGGCATTAGAGAATGGAGGCAAGGGTAAGGAAGGGGGAGACTTTCAGTGATATCGTGTGCTGCTGTCGACGAGGCGCTGCGCACAGTAACAATCAACCCGGTACTAATGATTGAGAAACGATAGCAAGGTAAATAAAGTGATTTTTTATTTATGAAGGATTTTTGTGTGTAGAAATTTTTCCAAAGCCCTCAAATTTGAGATGTATGCATTGCACGCATTGCATTGCACGCATTGCATCGCATTTCTTTGATGATGAAAAGGTGTTTTGATAGTGGAAGAAGAGGAAATAGATGAATGCACTTTAAGCATTGCCTTTAGTAATTACAATATACGAAAGACAGGATCTATTCTACCAAGCCTAAGACACTTGAAGACCTAAAACCAAAGTCAAGGAAGTAATCAACAACATCCCATTTCCAAAAATTATGTCAAACATTTGTGTAAGGTTGAAAAAATGTCGAGTACACTAAACATATTGTTTAATTAACCCTTAACCGGTGAGATGTAGTCTAGGAGACCACGTGAAATATTGCCACGTGGTCTCCTAGACCACACCTCACTGGTTATGGGTTAAGGTTAATAAACATTTTTTATGTGCCTATTCCGTGTGTCTGTATCTAGATTACAATTTCTTTTAGCTTAGAAAATTTATTTAAAAATAGGGGCATTTTGGGGGGACACCTGGTATATATATATATATATTATATATATATATATATATATATAATATATATATATATATGTGTGTGTGTGTGTGTGTGTATATATAATATATATATATATGCGCCTCATGGTGTGGTGGTTAGCGTCGCTGACTGCAAATTCATCGGCCCCAGGATCGAGACCCGGTGACGGCAGGTGGCGCGCAGCAAAACCCAGCTGTTCATCCTTCCACACAAAAAAAAAATTGGTTGGTAGATAAATGGGTACCTCGGGTAGCCTAGTGATTAAGACGTTGGGGTGCTGGTGGGGCGTGGTTCGGATTCACGTTAAACTGTAGGTCTAAGATGGAGTGACGAGCTCGACCTTCGTCAGAATGAACAATTCGGGCGGAAGCAAAACCAAGGTTAACCAAGGTTTTATATATATATATATATATATATATATATATATATATATATTATAATCAGTTCGGGCTAACGACATCTGATCGTGATCATCATAACATAAATTCGACAAGTTATTTTGATTTGGCACCCCCCACCCCAAATGTGGGGGGGGCTAGATCCGCCAATGTGTCCATATATGTAGACACTTTGTAAATGCGTTTAAAATTATTAAAAAAAATGACAAAACAGTAACTAAAATTGTGTGAAAAAGTTTAACTTAGTTTTTTTTTTGTCAATAATTTGTAGATTCAAAACCTGGAAAGTTCCTCAGGTACAAAAGGGTTAAGGGTGGCCCAGTTCTCACAAAATGTTGTATCCCTACTACCAGGGCCGCCGAGAGGGCGGAAAAGCCGGGTTAAATCCCCGGGGCCCGGACCTCTAGGGGGCCCGGAAAGAGGGTGGATAAAATCTAAAAATATTAATAAAGCAATTGATTAAATAACATAGAGGAAATATAATTAATGAACGTACATTTTATAGAGATTATTATTCTGTATGTTTTGAATAGTGGCTTGGACATTAGCGTGTAGCGTCATTGGGCAAAGTGTAACGGATCAAGAGGCACATTTCAGGTTTTGTACAATTGACCTCCCTAAATTCAAAAATGAAAACAAAATTTATTTGTAACAAGTGCAACACCTCCTTTTTCGCATGTGAAAATCGTGAAAATTGCTAGTTATCCATAACTTTTGGACACTTGCTTTCCTACGGTTTGAGCTATCATTTGACCCCTTACAATGTACTGCTTTTCAGGAAAAATAGAAAAATTTATTTTTGGAATAAACATATACACTGTAGGTAGGTAGGTAGGTAGACTAGATAGTTTTATTTAGTAAATGATACATTAAAATCTTGTTTAGTTTTGAATGACGGCATAAAGTCACGGGATTTAAGTACTGCTCTAATGTAACCATCTCTTGAATCCTTTCCATACACTGCCCCAGACGCTTCAGTTACCATCCTAACACAGCGTTCTACACCTTGGGAGTGACATGGTATCCGGACAACAAGGGGCTCTTCAGTGATCTTATCGAGTTGTTCGACAGAGAACTGCTTCGTGAGTGATGGTTCCATTGTGCACGCCTCCACTGGTGGAAGTAAATCTTCCAAATTCTGAGCACTTTGTTTGATCTTTGGTGGCCGAAATTCTCTGACTTGCTGTTGAGCAGGTTTGGGAGCTCGTCGAATGGTCTTGATTACATCGATGGCCAATTCTCGGTTTGCTTGATCTGCATCTGCAAGCATTGCCAGTAGAACATTTTCAGGGTGAGCCCAATATGCATTTCTTTGGATCACAGGCCATGTGACAGTCTTGCTAGCTGGTGGCAGTAATCGTAGCAGCTTGATTTGCTTCAGGAAATGTTTTGGGCCATCTGTGCACCTTGGATGGCACTTGATGCTAAACCACATGGGTCCATAGTGGCACACGACAAACTGTGTGAGTGAATACAGTCATCACTTGGCTGCGCCATCGCTACATATAGCCGACAAATTCTGCTGGCAGTTGTAACCCATCTTGCATGGGAGATTCGTCCAGGCTTCTCTCGTAGAAGATCTTCATTAATGACACCAGTCCTTATCGCTTTCATCATTCTGTAGAGGTAGGCTTGGTCACGACTCAATTCAGTAAGGTCAATATCCGGGAGAGTGTGGCCATCAGCAATACATTGAATTCCTCTAGAGGAAAGTGGCAAACTTTCACATGTGGCCAAAGCTTTGCCAATTGGTCCTCTCCATTGAGTTGCAGATTCTGTTGGGCCGACGAGTTCCTTGCTCAAGTGACGCAGTGGGAGTTCATTTAAATGCAGACTACAGATGAACCAGTGCAAAGGGCGACCCAGGCGGCACTCTAGCAGGTGTATTGCTCCACTTCTATGCCCTGTGTTTGTGGCTGTGCTGTCGGCTCCCACTGGAATTATCTTGTCTGCAATACCCATTTCTTCAATCGCATTTTGAAGTCCATCCGCAATGACAGTGCCAGTTCCTCGTTCCAGTGTCAGGTGGCTTAGATAGAAGGTTCCAGGCTCTCCGACCAGTACATAGTGGTCCTCAACTTTCTTTGTGCTGTACCATTTGTTCCCCTTTTTCTCTTTGACAAGTGTCATGTCTTTCCGCCCATCAAAAAATAAAGCAGCGACTTCCACATCGTGGTAAGTTACTGCTTCCTTCAGATCCCTCCGTACCTTCTGCCGTGCTCTCCATACTTTGTGGTGGTCAATTACGTTTATCTGATCATCAGAACTAATGATGCCATAGTCAACCAATGTTGCAGTGCTGATAGCTGCAGCAGCCTTGTTCGATACACCATGCCGGTCAGCTTCCAAAGCAACAGTGGAAATTGGTGTGATGTTCCTGTCCTCCTGGGCACTATCACCCATCCACTCATCACTAACACTTTCACCACTGGAGTCTGCTTCTGCTTGAGCTGATTCGACCACATCTGCAGAGGATGCTACCTCTTGCCGTTCTGTTTTTCTTTATTCTCTCTTCTTGTCTTTCTTGCATCCGATTCTCTCTTGACTTCCTTCTCTCCATCATCTGAGTCACATTCGTATCCACCCGACTGATCTGCATGATCCGCGTGGTTCTCTGGTCGATCAGAAAGGCATGCTCTCGTCGTGGAACTTTCATTTCTTTTTCACAGTGGCATGCAGACAGATCATCGCATTGGCAGACAGCTATGTCAAACAATTGATTCAGGCTTTCCTCGAACTTCTTGGTTTTTGTGGCCTGCTTGCCTTGCTTCGATGCTTGTGAGCCTTTTTCCATCAATCGGAGCAGCTTGGTCTTCACATTCTTGATTGGCTGTGATGGAATATTAGCACGATTCCAAAGGTCAATGAGTGTTTGGCATACCTCCGGAATAATCTCCCTGTTGCCGGTGTACTTGTTCTCCTTCAAGAAGAGGAAATGCCTTGCAACTTGTATACGGGTTGGAAGTTCAGACAGAGGAAGCTCTGATAGTGGAGAACCAAAGACAATGTGGCTGGCAGATCCCCGTGTTCTTTGCGTGCTCATTGTACCAGCAAAACTCAACAAGTATCACACAGGAACACTGAAACAAAAACACAAACGTATAAATAAAAAATATACATGATTATGAGTATATATAATATATATATATATATAATATATATATATATAATATATATATATATATATATATATATATATAAGGCTTGGTTTATTGGTAAACAATAAGTTACCAATATATATATAAAAATATACTGCACACACATATGTATTATGTATATAAATATCCATAGGTATATATATACACCCTAAGACATATAACAAACTTATAAACAATATAAAACACAACAAAACAAAGAAATGTGTATAATGTATATATCACAAAACGCACCTTTCGTTAGTACCTTGGGGTTTTTGAACACCCCATCCACAGAAAAAACACTTGTTTCTCTCAAACGAGCTAGCGTAGAACTAAGAAATTCCAGGGGATGACTCACTGAGAATAATTAGAAAGCTGCCAGAAGTACCATGTCAGTCAGTATTGCCAACTGTAATTAACAAGAATTTTGTATTTTTTACATGCGAAAAAGGAGGTGTTCTGCTTGTTGCAGAAAATATTTTATTTCTTTTCTGAAGTCAGCAAGGTTGATTGTACAAAACCTGAAATGTGCCTCCAGATCGCTAATGACGCTACACGCTATTGGACATATAATCAGTTTGCTTGTTATGTACACAAAAAACATTCATAATAAAATACTGAGTAAACAGGGAAGCCTATATACCAATCCTTCCCCGGGGCCCGTGGTAGCTCTCACCGGCCCTGCCCACTACTACCGTACTACTACTACTACAAGTAATAGTAGTAGTAGTGAAATAATAATAATAATAATAATAATAACTACTTATACACACTTATATGTCATGATTCACTCATGAATAATGATCAGATTCTTTTTTTTTTTGTCTTTTTAAAGATGTTGGGATCATTTTGGATTTCGGAGAAAAATCTGGGATTAATTGATGAGTTCGAGGTTGCTTCCGGAAGAGGACTCGAGTTTCCGTATCAGTGAAACGGGATGTCACGGACCATAACTTCAGTAAAATTTCATAACGAATGACCATGAGCAAATTTTATGGTTTAAATAGATCAGGTTCTTTTCTTATCGTCTTTCCGTAAGGGTACATACCATCACTCAACATGCCCTTTCACCCCTGCCCATCCCCCGTCAAAATCGCTGTCCGGAAAAGTGCCAATAAGTGTCAATGAGAACCTCGAATAATAAGAAAGAGAAAAATCTAACAAATCGCACCGCGCTCGAAACCAAATACAAAAAGCGAGTGCCACCGAATGCCATATTTACAACGAGGATACGTTATTCCCCATTTCCCCTTCTGCAGTTTCCCAACCCCTTGGTAACCACTCATTGGAAAACCATAGAGGGAACTGCGATCGCGACTCAAATGGGCTTTGTGCTCGCTAATGGAAATTGAATGGAAACCTGTCCAGGCTCGCCTCTAGGCCTCTCTCTCCGTCTTTCCCATCAACTATCTCAAATTCGCAAAACTGAATTCTTCAATAAAGATTTTATCATCTATATCCGTTGCGTTGCACACAGCCTTTGTGTGCCTTTGAGGGTTACAGTGCTTACACCAAACCTCCACTGATCCATATATATATATATATTGTGTGTGTGGTGTGTGTGTGTGTGTATATATATATTTATATATACAGTGTGTATATATATATGAAATTAACAAAACAAATAGAGAACACAAGTATTTTATTTAAACAAGAACAGTTATAATGATATGCAAACAAAAATCTAACTACACTAAACAATAATCTCGGAGTCCACTGATGCAAGATTTGCAATAAAGTTGCAAGCAAACGAAGTTAAAACACTAAATTTGACTTCTGTGAACATAAGTTAGGCTTTACATGGTTACAGCTGGAATATACTCTTGTATTCAAAGAAATAAAATGAAAACAAACAACCCTTAGCAATAATTCAATGCATTATTTGGGGTTGTTTAACCTTCTTCGCAACGGCATTGGTTATGTGACGGAGGTGGGCCTACCTAGTTTAAATGTGATTCGAACCATCTAAGGGTCGCTACATCATCTGAATATGGAGGGAGGTTACCTATCCAGCTACTGAACAGACTCAACCTCGCTTAAGCTCGTTGATCTAACGGGAAATAGTACTGCGACATAGCCACAACAAAGCGCACAACCTTAGCAAAGGATTCATAAAGAAAGGCGAGCATTTTTCTTCAACTTTTTCAGAACTATGAAATAAATAAAATTGATTCAGAATATTCAAAGGGAAGCATCTCAGATGAGGTCTTTGCTTCGAAGGGAAACTAAAACTGATACAATCAAAACAATAGCTATTAAAATGTAAAGGAAATTTTCACGAAAGATGAAAGGACGACCAAAAAAAATGCTTCTCTAAAGGACAATGAAACAGGAAAACGGACAAGTTAAAGTACAAAAGAAAAAATGACGTTACACTGTTTCAGAACAAATCGTTCTCTGAATAAAATTCAGTATTTGAAATGAATTATTGAAGATTGTGTTAGGATGGAATTGTTTAACTTCCTCCGCAATATCTAAGGTCATATAACGAAAGTGACCTACAGCTTTATGTAAAGGAACGGTCCCCAATCTAACTACTAACCAAACCTATTGCCGGGAAGCGGTGTTACGACATTGGTCACGACTTAGCCAAGGGAGAAACAAAAGTGGTCTTTATGTCCTTAACTGAAATACATCTTAAAGATTGCCAAGCCAACTAGGCAAACCGTGAAATCTATACTGATGAAAAGGAAATCCAAATAGGCAACTACAATATTTTATAAATGGACATATCAAGAATACGAAAAAGGGAGTGTGGTTTATCCAAAAGTGAAAAAAAAAAAACACTGCGGAAATGATGTTAAAAAAATGGAGTAGCTATGTGGAATTGCTGGAGATAAGTACTGATAAACTAAATATATTAACAGTTGCATATAGGCATTGAAATATCCCAACAGAAAATTTCTATGATGTATTAAATGAGATCAGAAACCTATTCAAATGTTTAAAATCCTCAACTCTTAACATAAAACTAAGTGGAGATTTAAACTTCCCATTCCTAAAATATACGAAACCAGGGAGAAATGCATATATTAACCCTTTAACGACGGATGGTACCTTAAGGTCCACCAGAAATAATAATATAAATTGTACTACAATGCCTCGTTTCTATAAATGTTTCTACGTGTTTATATATAGATGTCATTTAGTTGTCGGGAAAGGAACCCAAAATGTGTATCATTTCAGTGACTAGTTACTAAAATATTTAGTTTGTAACAATAAAACTTATACGTTCTGGTGACAAGAGTGACCGCATATGCTGCGGACTTGTCCGTAAAGGGTTAAATGAAACAAAGAAATTATAAAAAGAAAACTTGAAACAAACGAGAATGTTGTTGTCCGTTAAAGGATAAGTTTGTTAACGAAACAGACAATATTCGAAAATACAGTTGTTTACACCTAGGATTTATAAATAATATGTAGCAGTTATGTCTAATTTCTCTTTCCTTTTATCTTTGCAGGTTGTAGTAACTGCATAACGAAAATTAATCTTTTGGAAGAGCAGTAGTGAGGAATATTTTCAATCACAAAAATTTTGGCTGCGGCGCAAAATGTTTATTTGGAAGGCTACTATAGGCTCAGTGCAACGCGAATTCCGGAGTTATTTCAATACCCGCAATACATCTGACGCCAGACCAACCAGAACCATACATAACACACAAAAATTTTCTAGAACCCGATTCGGTTTGAACGTAATGGATGCCCGAGGTCAGCTCAAATAGAAGAGAACCGTCAAGTGATTGAGGAAGAGTTTTCTTCTAGTCATACTGCAGCTTTCGAACTGAACATAAGTTAATCTACTATTCAACGAATGCTTATGAAGAACATTACAATAAACCCATGCAAAATCACGCAGATAGTGCATAAATTACGTGATGTAGATCAAGACCAAAGAGTGGAAATGTGCGAGACTGCTTCATCAGTTCGAGTGCAATCCATCTCACCTCACCTAGTTTAGCGATAAGACAACATTTTATGTATCTAGGAAAGATAACGCGCATAATTGTCGCATCCAGACATGAAAACCAGAAAGCATATCGTGAACATGAGTGAAACAGAGTGGTTTAATGTTTAGCCAAAGCTAACGGACAAACAACGAATGCCGATGGGAACAATTATCATGAAATGCTTCGGCAATTTGCCTTGACTCAGTTAGAATCTTATGGTCTCGATGAAATTATCTTTCAACAGGACGAATCTCCAACTTCCCAGGGCACTTTAAGCAGCACATTCCGAATCGTGGCTTGAAAGACACGGACCAACTTCTTGGGCTCCACGGTCAATTGCCTTGACCCCGATGAATTCCTTCTTGAGGAGTTATGGGAAATCCAAAACTTATGTAACAAACTTCCGAAATTTAGCCGATTTAGAAAAACCCACAACCGCTGTTGTTCGGAAAATTTCTACAGAAACATTGTTCACTGTTGTTATTGAAGTTGTGTCCAAGTGATTCAAGCGCAGTGAAATTGGTGGCGCCATGTGGAAGTAGCTTCAAGATTGAGAAGATGAGAGTGGAATTATCACGTTATCAAACATACGGTAATTCCCACTGTTAGTCTGAACAAAACAATGATGAGCAGATCTACGTGAAATTGCTTTGTTTTTCCGAATACAAATAGTTACACTAAGCATGAACTCTTGACTTTACACACACACACATATATATATATTTTTTTTTTCCCTCTTTCCCTCGTAAACAGAATACAGTAATTAAAAAATCATCCAAATTCCACAGTCTTTTCCCTTCATAATAAAACAAAATTTCATATTCATGATTTTACTCCATTTTTGCATTAAAATATTTTGCCTTCATTTCGTGTGAAAAAGGAATGTCAATTCGAACTTTGTTTATACTCTGCCTTTCACCATTATTTTATATATATATATATATATATATATATATATACCGGGTGAGCGAAAAGTCCCTGTGCACCTTCCACTTCCAACACAGTGCAGGTACAGGTTCACTACATGTCTTGCAGGTGCACAGGGACTTTTTGCTCACCCTGTATATGTGTGTGTGTGTGTGTGTGTGAGTGTGCGCGCGCACTTGTGTGTTGTAGAAAATCCGCTAATCAAACATTCTTAATAGCATAAGAGGGCTAATATGTAGGTTCCAACGGAGCGCCCTTTGGAGGGACCAAAAAAAATACGGTGGCTTCAGTTCCTGAATTTAAGACTTGGATTAAGAGTTAAATAAAGTTCTGCTTCAAATGTAGATGACCTATTGAATGAGCACTTAAAGTAGACCAATGTCGTGGTGGGTCTTCGTGTCTTATTGCATTTCTCAGCCATACTTACTCATAGTTATAATCCTGCAGAGTTTATGATGGTATATACTGTATCTTGCCTTTTGTTAAAAATAAATATTGGAATATCCTATCCAGTAATAATTACAGGTGTATTGCTGTTGCCTCCTGCTTCTCAAAACTACTTGAAAAACGTTTGCTACGACGATTAATTGATTATTTATGGACATCTTGGCAGTTTGGTTTGAAAAGGTTGCACTCAATTGTTTTTTGTATCTATGTACTGAAGGAAATTGTATTTAAATACATGCTACGACGATTAATTGATTATTTATGGACATCTTGGCAGTTTGGTTTTAAAAGGTTGCACTCAATTGTTTTTTGTATCTATGTACTGAAGGAAATTGTATTTAAATACATGCTACGACGATTAATTGATTATTTATCGACATCTTGGCAGTTTGGGTTTAAAAGGTTGCACTCAATTGTTTTTTGTATCTATGTACTGAAGGAAATTGTATTTAAATACATGCTACGACGATTAATTGATTATTTATGGACATCTTGGCAGTTTGGTTTTAAAAGGTTGCACTCAATTGTTTTTTTTTATATATGTACTGAAGGAAATTGTATTAAATACAGTGACAGTAATTCAAATATTTACCAATGTTTCTTGGATATAAGCAAGGCATATGATAGAGTGAACAACAATATTTCATTTAAAAATTGAAGGTAGGAAGTTTCCTTTGTACTTATTAATACATTGAAATTTTGGTACACCCACCAATCTTTTACTGTTAAATGAAACAATGTATTGTGGGAGTGTTTTGGTTCCTCCTGCGGTGCTAAGCAAGGTTCCTTGCTCTCTTCTTTGCTGTTTAATGCGTATATTCATGGTTTGATTACTTTATTTAATGAGGCAAAAGTTTAAAATAAATAATTTAGTCTAGGCCGATGATATGTCATTAATAAGTCCCTCTGTTAAAGTTCTGAATTGTCTTCTAAAAGTTTGCGAATTATATTCGCAGAACCACGATATTCCTTTTACTGTTACCAAAACTAACCTTCTATAGTTCCATCCTAAAAGCTCTGTCTAATCAATCACCTAATATTAGTTTCTAAATGAGAAGTGAACCAATAGAGCAAGTACAAGAAACTAAGTACTTTGGTCAAAATATCACTACTTCTTTCAGTGATGACTCAGACATAAGAAAACAATAATAAGCAAACATTACTATAAGAAACTTCCGATTCTGTACAAACGGAGCTAAAGACACTCTCTTTCGTACTTTCTGCACCAATATTTATGGCCAGCAACTTTGAACTAACTATAAAAATGGTTTAATTCACTTTATAATAGATATTTTAGACTGCTATATAAGTGATCTCGAAGATGCTCAGCTTTGCAAATGCTTGCTAACCACAGTGTCTCAAGCCTTCCTGAGGTAACTATAAGCTTACAAAATACAGTCTAATGCAAAGAATGAAAAAATCAGCTACCCAGTTATCCAAGCTATTCACCAATCTTTCCATATATCATCTAAACCAGTGGTTTTTAAACTTCTACACAACAGGAACCAGCAAAGATCAGCTATAAAATACTGCAGACCAGCAATTGGAAACTACTTTACACTTAGGGTCTATACCTTACTACGTCATGCAACTCTCTTATGTATCTCATAAAATACATAATGTTTTAGTAAAAGAAAGGATTGACCGTTAATAACATTGGTCAAGGAATAGTGTACATTTAAATAAGTTCTTTATTTAATCATACAGAAAATACGGTCACGTATCTTTCTTTCCGCGGCGACTATTTGGACACAATATTCCAAGTTGTGCTTCATGGTATGAAAATGTTTGTAGCTTCATTTAACAGTGACATTGCTATTTCTCATTACTTGTTTTAGTCATAGTACTTATATATATATATATTTAGTGATGTAGCGGATGTCATTTTTTTCACATCCGCGGATGCGGATGAGGATGTTTGATTTCAACATCCGCGGATGCGGATGCGGATGTCTACATTTTCGTTATTTTTTAGGATATATTCGAGTTTGTTGTGTTTAACGTATATAATAAGTTATTATATAGAGAGAGCTGTAGCTATAATGTAGTATAATTGATTAATTGTACAATAATTGCTGTACTTTTCTCTGAACATATAAAATAATATCAAGCATCTAACTAATATAGAAATCAATTAGTGAATTCGTCTGCAAATAAATTCGTTATATTTTGTTGAGTTTCAGCCACAATTAGAAACCATAATTGTGTTACCAGGATGCGGGACGTGAACCCAACCCAAATGCACCCCACCGACCTCTTTCCCCAACCTCCACCCTTATAGAAAGAGATCTTTAATTAGCTTGATAACTATTTATATTAAGTTTAAAGTTTTATTAGGCATATTTATAAATGAGTAATTAAAATAAAGTAAACTAAGATGTTCATCGTTTAATGTTCAAACTTAATTATAGGAAGGTTATGCTTAAGGAACATTAATTTTTCTGCCTTTTCTGCTGCCAGTCTGTTTCTCTTTTCATCATATATTAATCCAGCACTGCTAAATAATCTCTCGCTTGGTACGTTTGTTGGAGGACAGGCTAAATGTTTCCTTGCAAGTTTACTCAAGTATGGATATTGGATAGATATTCTGCGTATTTTTCCACCAACTAATAGGATTGTCACATGCAGCCAGGCGTTTTTCTTGGTGATAGCTCTCGATCATTTTTACTACATCTTTTGACATCGCGTAGGTCTCGTCATTGCTGTTTGACTCAAGAAACTGAGAGACAGATTCTGTGATAGATTTGCTTGTTGAAGGTGTTGGTTCTGTCACTGAAACTTTTATTCTTTTGGTGGGTGGCGAAGCGACAGATTCAAGAGATTGAAGCTCTTCAACTGCTTTTCCAAGTGATGATTTAACTCGTTCTAATGTACTAGGTGAAAATAACTTAGCTTTGTAACGTGGATCTAAGTAGGTTGCAAGAGAGTAACTTCATACAAGAACAGCCTCTCGTCTTGTCGCTTGCATCACTTTTGCGCACAATGAACTAGTTCTATTAATATAGTAGAATTTGATAATTTCCGCTTATTAATGACATTTTATCTCAACGGTCCACATCCGCACGACATCCGCAGTCCAAAGTGCGGATGCGGGTGCGGATGCGGATGCGAGAAAATGTGCGGATGTTCCGCGGATGCGGATGCGGATGCGGATGTGACCTACATCACTAATATATATATATATATATATATATATCAAAGCTATTGACTTCTCCTTAGGGAAACGGAGCTTACAGATGAACAGAAGGATCAACACAACGGCAAACATTTTCATTTATTTGTACTTCAGACGTTTCGACAAATCTTTTGTCATCATCAGTGAATTAAGTCTTAAAACCTTAAAACAAAAGTAAAAAGTGAAAAGTGAAAATTACATCAATACAATATTAAAACCATTAAAATTAAAACCTTAAAACAAAATGAAAATTGCATCAAAAGTTATAATATTGTGCCTAATTTCCTTAGATTTAAACTTTATAATAAACGCCTCCACAACTCCAAACTATATAAATCATGGCAACATAAATTATTAAATTTGGAGCTTCAATCGAAAACTAAAACAGTGAGTTTTCTCAAGCTGAAATATAAGAATTCTCTGTTTGGTCTAAAATCTAGGGTGTCTTATATTGATTATCATTGTTTAGTTACTAAATTTCAAACTTGCTGTGATAAAATTGTCAATAGACATAAAAGGATACATGCTGCCAAATTGGAAAAATTGGGAATCACTCAGTCGTTTTTTAATAATCCAGATAATTTATTTTTAATTTCTCTAATAGAGTTTTAAGTATTAGAGAGAAAGAAATATTGTCGTTAGGCTTAAATTTTGATCTACCTCATTACAAACTAAATTTTTATAATTTTTTCTCTGGCTTTGAAAATCTTCTCATGAATATTAAGAATTGTGAGATCCGACCAAATTTCTCGTTTCATAACTTGGTAAAACAAGTGGAGAGCATCTCTTTTAAGAATTTTTTAAATTTTAAACACCATAAGGTGTTTTCTCCCCTCTTTAATAAGCAAGATTTTAAAATTCTTAATAATTTGAAAAAGGATAACTCTGTCATCATTACAAAACAGGATAAGGGTAAAGGAGTAGTGCTGATTGATTCAACAGTTTACATAAATAGAATGGAGACAATTTTGTCGGATACGTCTAAATTTAAAAGGGTAAAAGAGAATGTTCTGTCTAAATTACTAAAACTCGAAGATAAACTTAATAGGTGTTTGCGTAAATTAAAAAATAGTAATATTATTGCTGACAATACATACAATTTTTTATTTGCTTCTGGTTCTAATCCAGGAATTCTATATGGTTTACCTAAAGTCCATAAGCCAAATTTCCCACTAAAACCTATTCTTTCGGCATGTGGTACATTCAATTATAATTTAGCCAAATTCTTCGTCCCCTTGCTTTCAAAACTCACCTTTAATGATTATTCTATTAACAACTCATTTGATTTTGCTAAAGAGATAAAAGTGATCAATCATGCCGATTCTCTTACTATGGCCAGTTTTGATGTCTCGTCATTGTTTACTAATGTCCCGTTAAAAGAAACATTAAATATCATACTAAATAAGTTATTCACTACTGATAATACTCTTATTAATGGCCTCACTCAGACTCAATTTAAAAACCTTCTCGAAATAGTGTGTTTTGATAATCTTTTCTTATTTAATAGCAACCTTTACAGCCAAATTGATGGGGTAGCTATGGGTTCCCCGTTAAGCCCAACACTAGCAAATGCATTTCTTTGCCATTATGAAGAAATTTGGTTGAAAAGTTGTCCTAGTAGTTTTAAACCCATATATTACAGAAGATACGTGGATGACACTTTCTTAATATTTAACCATCCTTCACACGTAAAACTTTTTCTTGATTATCTTAATAAACAACATAGTAATATTAAGTACACGTGTGAAAACGAAACAAATAATAGTTTACCTTTCCTGGATGTTTTAGTTAAACGGGCTCATAATAAGTTCCATACTTCACTATTTCGAAAACAAACTTTTACTGGCTTGGGAACCAATTATTTAAGTTGTATGTTTTATAAATATAAGACTAGTGCTATAGTAACATTATTAACAAGAAGTTACCGTATTTGTTCGGATTACTTTTCGTTAAACGAAGAATTTAAATTTTTAAAACAGTACTTTATTAACAATTACTACCCTTCTCATCTATTCGATAACCAATTAAAGAAATTTTTAAATAACACTTTTGATACTAAACTCCCCATAACTACAGTACAAAAAGAAACCAGATATATTAAATTACCTTTTTATGGTTATTTATCATTGCGTATTCGAGGTGAATTGTCCAAACTGCTCAAGTCTAATTATCCCCAAATAAATTTT
Source organism: Bathynomus jamesi (assembly GCA_023014485.1). Lineage (NCBI taxonomy): Eukaryota > Metazoa > Arthropoda > Malacostraca > Isopoda > Cirolanidae > Bathynomus > Bathynomus jamesi. The sequence goes on along the minus strand of JAJOZX010000278.1, from coordinate 993,245 downwards.
AGATTCGCCTTCGTCAACCCACTTAAATTATCAAATTTTTTAAAGTTCAAAGATGAATTCCCCAAAACTGTATGCCCCAATGTTGTTTACAAATACACGTGCGACAGCTGTAAGGCTGCGTATATTGGCAGTACTCAACTCCAACTGGAGGTGCGCCTTTCTCAACATTTGGGCTTGTCAGTCCGTACCAACCGTCCCCTCAGTAGCCCTCCACAATCCGCAATTAGAAACCATAGTAATGAAAACGACCATCCCCTTCTCAAAACTCAGTTTGAAATTTTAACTAGATCCAATAACCTTACAGAACTCCGAATTTTAGAATCTTTGTACATCTATAGAAACAAACCCTCCCTTAATAATAATAGCTCATCCTACAAATTACAACTCTTTTAACTAACCAACCGATTCTCACAGACATACCCTTTCTAATCCTCTGACCATCCAGTGTTCTCTTAGACTTTGCCAAGTATGGAGGTGGATGTAAACATTGTGTATTTACCTATTGAGGTAATTTAATTTAGTTTTTATAGTGATGAAATTTAAATGATTTAAATTTTGTATTGATGCAATTTTCATTTTGCTTTAAGGTTTTAATTTTAATGGTTTTAATATTGTATTGATGTAATTTTCACTTTTCACTTTTTACTTTTGTTTTAAGGTTTTAAGACTTAATTCACTGATGATGACAAAAGATTTGTCGAAACGTCTGAAGTACAAATAAATGAAAATGTTTGCCGTTGTGTTGATCCTTCTGTTCATATATATATATATATATATATATTATAATATATATATATATATATATACCGGTATGTATATATATATATATATATATATATATTATATATATATATAATATTATATATATATATATATATTCCATTTCTAGAAATGGAACAGGATAACAAAGTTTAATACCAATGTTTATGTTAATGCATAACTCAAAATCTAAAATTTCAAAGCTAGCCATTCTCAATCCCCTGAGAAACTAAACAGGAAAAAAATTGAGATTTTTTCGGAAGTGTGGTGGTCAAAATAAAAGCAACATATGAATAATTATTATTAGTAGACGTAAGGAAATCTTCAAATTTGAATTGATTTGCGCACCTCCGAATTTTTAGATCAAGAAATGATATGAATTTGTCATTTTTCTTTTCAACAGTATTTTTTATACATGAAACTAAATTATTGAGCTTATCAATGAATTCGTCAACATCCAAATTATCTTATCAGGCCAGAGACATAAAATATCACCTATATACTAGTACCAGTAATGTTGAAGTTTAAAATGGAGGGAAAAATTCTACTACCAAACAATTTTATGTATAAATTAGGAAACACAAGTGAGAGGGGATTCTCCATTGCCAGTCCAAACGACACAGCATAAAACTTATCTTCAAACTGAAATTTACAAACTTTGACACAAAGTTTAACTCAAAAACAGTGTTGTGTTCAACAGGGAAAGAATATCCGGTGCTGGTTAAGTGTGCGGTCTACCTACGATTCGGCGGTCTACCTTTTAATTATAGCTTCTTATCTTGTTTACTAATTGTTTGTTTACATCCCATTGTCAATCGCCCTTGACGATTGGTTAGGTTTAGTCATGATATTTTCGTTAGTTTTAACGAAAATATCATGATTAAACCTAACCAATCGTAGGTAGACCGCACACTTAACCAGCACCGAATATCCTTACTCAAGAGGTCCCGAACTCAAATCCTAGTGGGGAGAATTTTGTTAATATATATATTGTTATGTATATGGAAATGTAAACGCGTAACCTTGCAGTTTTTCACATGCAGATGATACCTTCTTGTTTGCCAGATAAATCTGAATTAAATGTTGCCCATTGGTTCGAGTGCAGGGGACTATCAGCGTAAAAACTTCTCTGAAAGCGAAATCGTTATTCTCCGGATAATGAAATGTCGCCAAGTTAACGTTTACCATTTCGTAGCTGAATGGCCAACGCCCACGTCTTCGAGTCAGAGAGCCCCCTGAGAAATTTATATGTTAAACACAGACCGTGCATGGAACAAGGAACTCTTCTGCTTTGCAGATAGCTGGTGAGGGAAGCTATATTTATGGGATCTCTTTGCGAGAGACCCTTGCCCACGTCGGGCTAGCATCATGAAAAAGAAAAAACTATGGTATTGTCATTTACCATTACTTATTCGGACTATAGTGGATTTAATTACCCAGAAGAGTTCCTTGTTCCATGCACGGTCTGTGTTTAACATATATATATATATATATATATATATAACAGATATGAAACAAAATAAAAATGAAGACACTGAAATAAATAAGAAATATTGAAATATTCATGCAAGGTCCTGTCTTGAAAATCTTGAGAATAAGATAATTTAATTTTAAAGTCACGTCACCTGCATTTGCCAAGGCCGCAAAATGTTTTCACTTCTGTTTATTTCAAACCAACAAGTGTTCGCGGCAGATGTTTTCTCTAACGGAAGATAAACGAATTGCGAAGAAATTGCGCGCGCGCGCACGCACACACACACACACACACACACACACACACATATATATATATATAGTTCGCCACTACGGAATTTGTCATGTTTAATTATTTGTCTTTGCTGAATACTACTGAGTGATTCAAAATTCACTTTGCATTTTTTTTAAAAATTCTCTTTTTGCAGCTATAATCGCTATTGTGAACGAAGTGTTTTCGTTTGGAAGAAAGTTTTGTGGAACATAATTGTTGCTATGACATGGCAGAGAACATGGGTGAAAAATTACCATTTCATGAGAGGTGTTAAATCGCTGCCGTTCATGGACTACTCCGAACGACTTTTCCTACTGAAAGTGTATGTGTCCAGCAGCCCAACCATTTACGATATCTACCAAAATTCTTTAGAAACTGGTTCTGTGTTGAATCGTCCTCCTTCAGGTCGACCACGTTCTGCGTGCAGAGGAAAATGTTAAGCAAATTGAGGAGGCCTACCAGGGTAGTCATGCAGACAAAAGTTGATCTGGCGGGTTGCACTGGTTCACTATCAGCTACAACATCATTCAAATAATTCTTTGGCATAATATCAAGTTTTTTTAAATGCAAGGTTCAAGTCACTCAAGTTAGAAGCTCAGGATCACAACGTACAAGTTGAAATATGCGAAGTTTCTTCATTACTTGAAACCCTCCTGGACAAAAGCTGGTTCGCCCATGAGGCTGCACTTCATCTTTTATCTCTGAGACTCGAGGGTAAACTGCCCGAAGCTCTGTGTGTGGTACGCCATTTCAGTTGTAAGGATTGTAGGAAGTTCTTCTTCGTACAAGAAATGTTAATGGTGACAATTACCAGTAAATGCTTGAAACATTCCTCCTGCCAAAACTACACACGATTACAAATACTAAAGAAGCAACTGTTCAGCAAGATGGAGCCTCCCTTCGACCACACACACACACACACACACACACACACTATGCCACTCCTGTTTGTAGCTTTCTCAATTCACCTTTTCAGATCGATGGATCGGCCGGCGAAGAAATACAAGCTGGGCGTCTCGTTCACCTGACCTCATGCTCGTGCTTGTGACTTCTTCTTTCTTTGGCACTATGTGAAGAAGAAGAAGAAGATGTATGCGATAAGTCTAGAGATCTACAAGACCACGAAGGAAGGATTCACCACTACATTGGTGAAATTGATGACAGTGTTCCCCTGAATGTTGTTCATAATTCTTTGAGACGTTGGTACACATGTATTGAAAAAAGAAGAACCCCGTTTAAATGTACTTTTATCAAATCTAGATTAGATTTTTGCGAAAAAAAATATGTGTATAATTTCTTGTTATGTCACATTTCAAGAGTTTGTTTTTGTAATTTAGTTGTAACAAAAATGTCTACAGTGACTTTTTAATATATACAGTATACTGTATGTGATGCACACCCGTAAGGGAAAATTAAAAACAACTCCAAGGCCTTTCCAGTATTTCACAATACATTATATCATGGAATGAAGGTGTATTGTTAAGCACGAAAGGCCTTAGAATCGCTTTTGATTTTTTCTTGTGGGTGTGCAAGATATATATGACGGTGCCGGATGAGCCGTGTCTAACTGGCTATGTGCGATGGAGATCACAAGAGAACAACTCACTCCTCCATCAGCTTGACCTCGTGTACCAGGTTGTACTAAGTTTTAACTTGTTGTAGCTTGATGTTCAGCATCCTCGCCTCCTATGGAAGAGTTGTTGGGTCCGAACCCTGGTGGGGACATTTTCGCATTGTGCAAAATCGTGTTGTGCTCATGCATAATATTCCATAATAAATAAATAAATGAATATATATATATATATATATATATATATATATATATATAAACTACAATGTACACAATTACCTGCGTATTCAATTTGTGAAATGGGCAGCAGTTATGTACACTGTGGCCCCTTGCAGAAGGAGCAAAGAAAACAATAAAAGATTCCCTACAAATATTAAATTCAACATCAATTGCTTATTTTGCGCGCGCGGGGTCAGCTAGTATTATTATTATTATTATTATTGTTATTATTATTATTATTAATATAAATATACCAAATTTTACATTTTAAGCGAGTGTTTTCGTGCTTCAACGAAATTTTCTACATTTTTGTAAAATACAGAAATGCCGGAATTGATGAAATACCACAACCATCAAAATTCTGAGCTTCACATTCGAAATCAGTGGATTAAAATTCGTAAAACTGCATTCTTAAATGTACTTTGGAATATTAATGAATAAAAAAGTCATCCCTGAAGCGAGTCTTTTGTCGATTTTGGAATGACTTCTTTTAAATGATAAGAAAATTTATCAATATACAATATACATGTAAGTAAAGATGAAAAATGAAGATTACAAGTCATGACGATTTACTGGTACGGGTTTTAGGCGAATTTGTCTACAACAATTTGTCTAAAGATACAATTCATCTACAACAATTTGTCTACAACAATTTATCTACAACAATTAGTCTACAGATACAATTTATCTACAATAATTTGTCTACAGATACAATTTGTCTAGAGAAACTATTACTAATATTGGACCTAGTATGTTTTATGGACTGCTCTCGATTTTCCTACGAAATTGAAAACAAGGGCAGTCGATGACCCTGATTTTGTTTCTGCAATCGGTTTTCTTGAGAGACCTAACCTAACCTAACCTGACCTGACCTAACCTAACCTGACCTAACCTAACCTAACCTGACATAACCTAACCTGACCTAACCTAACCTAACCTGACCTAACCTAACCTGACCTAATCGAGTTTCTTATACTATTGTTTTTTGCAAGATATCGCACTAATTCTTGTCATTTTTTGTGAATTTGTATGGCGTAAGCGCCACACCAGCTCGGACTTATTCAAAAAGATGTTGGAGTGTATTGCGTCGTTTCAGTAAATAAATTTATTCAATATCCAATAACATTTTTCTTTATCATTTCTCAAGAAAACCGATTGCAGAAACAAATTTTTCATTTTTTTGAAAAAATTAATAATAATTAACATCAAATAGCTTTCATTTTTCCTCTCTAGACAAATTGTATCTGTAGACAAATTATTGTAGATAAATTGTATCTGTAGACTAATTGCTGTAGATAAATTGTTGTAGACAAATTGTTGTAGATGAATTGTATCTTTAGACAAATTGTTGTAGACAAATTCGCCGGACACCACTGGTATGACATCACTTTTCAAGTGATATCAAATGATTGATGAAATCGTTATGCATAGAGTGTGCGGAGGTGTAAAAGTAGCAGAAACTTTAAACCTTGTAGTTATACAATTATACATGTTACCTTTGGGATTTTGCAGTTATTCTCTCTCTCTCTCTCTCTCTCTCTCTCTCTCTCTCTCTCTCTCGATATCTATGTGTGCATGGCGTAATTGTAGAGCTAGCTTATGTATTCTCCTCTTTCCTGTAAACATTTCCTGGGGTCAAGGTATTTTTTCAACCTTTTTACGTACCCGCCTTTGGCGGGGAGAGAGCGGAAGGTAGGGAGAGGGCCTTACGCTTTTCTATCCAGTTTTCTAGGACTGCTAGAATAGTTAAAAAATGAACAGTTTAATAACAGGAACCTCCCTGAGTGGACCGAAAGGACTTTGAGGCTCCCTCTTGTCCTTGTAACTCTCTCTCTTAACAAATTATGAAACTTTAATTGTCTAAAGAGATATACATATAATTTTCAGTGATTTTAATGGCGCCCGTCATGTGAAGGCTAATCCGTCGGCCTTTAACTGGATTTAAAGCGTAAACCTTTAATGGCATTGTATTAACCTTACGGAAAAGAGCAATTTTAATTTGTTTTCTCTGCAGCCTAAATAAAGGTCCGTTTTCTGCGTTACGCGAGCTATTTTGTATATATATACATTCACATATAACGTTTATATTTTTATATTTCTCCCTTATTTCTTTGTGATATTTTTCTGCGGTAATTTTTATGATAAACAAAGCCTATCTACCTCATATTTATGACATGTAAATTATTTCATACAAAGGATTTTTAAGAGACTTTTTTTTCAAAAAACAGTGAGCGGTTAACATTTACTTCAGTGGAGAGAAAATAGTTTTATTTTTCTTTGTCTTTGAGGATACTTGAGGAACTCCTTTTTTTTTTTTGTGGGAAAGAAGTTACCTTCCAAAAAAATTCTCGACGTCTCCAGAATTTCGTTCTTTGGTGAAAAGGTTTCGTCTTTCAAATAGTTCTGGTGGCTCACGTAGCTACTGTTGCGAGAGAAAGTGTACAGTATGAGGCGGAAGAACTTTAGAAATTCGTCGCAGACCCGGACGCTTCATTGTACCACTCTTTCACAGAAGATCAGGAATCAGTCATTCAACTACTGCAATGGTCATTACGTAGGATATGTAAACTGTGTTCTTTCCAAACGTTTTATAAATGAGTAATTTGTGGGATATTCCATCCTAAGCTAAAGAAAACGTCCTTATACACGGACTCTAGAATTTTCACTAAGATTGTAAGCGGTCAGTCATCGAATACTCCTGATGATTAATTTGTCTTTAAAATCATAAATAGTGACTCATCAGGGACTCTTGATGATTCATCTCTCTCTCTCTCTCTCTCTCTCTCTCTCTCTCTCTCTTAATATATATATATATATATATATATATTAGGGCCCTGCGAAGCTTCGAGATTCGATTTGATTTCGAATCGGGAGAGAGGATTAGATTTGATTCGTTAGCTTGGGCTCCGATTCGATATTTTCGAATCTCCATAAGTCGGTAAAAACATCAGTGATGTTGTTTTGAAGAACACTTTCGTAAATAAACACTTTTCTTTTTACTTACATTATAATCAATCTATATACTGAGACCAATCTCTCGCGCAATAATACTTTTATCATGCTTTAATACCATTGTTCCTCCTCATGATCAAATACTTAATACATTTTTTTTAGAAGGATTTACTTTGTCCTTTGTTCTCAACAAGATTTAATTAATTTATATTAGTTATTACTAATTGTGTGTAGAAACACTCTAATCTATATGTGTACAGTTGATTCGATTCCAGATTCGATTCGATTTGAATTGTTTGGGATGATTTGATTCGAGATTCGATTCGAAAAAAAATTGTGAATCGCAGGCTCTCTCTCTCTCTCTCTCTCTCTCTATATATATATATATATATATATATATATATAAACAGAAACAGTATACGAAAGAGTATATATACAAAACGCTTTCATTATACGTTAACGTCTCATGACTAACTGAGTCGTTGGGGCTCGCAAAATTCGAATCTTCAGTGACATTGGTTCGAACCCCACAAAGGTAAGGTAAATTTATTTTTAATGTATTTAATATTAAAACTTGCGTTGCTGTTAATATGTTGTTATTGGTTAACATAAAAATAACGTGGTGTAATTACATTCGATTAATGAAAATAAACTGAAGTGGAATTTAATTGACATTCCTTCCAAAAGATGGCACCAACCACTTCGATTAAATTATTTTCAAGGAATCAGTTTCACGAAAAATATTTCATCATGCATCGAAGTTTAATAAAAATATTATTGTCAACTGAGGGCACTTGTTCGATGAAAGAATTTTCAGTATTTTGATGAAAATTCCAGGCTCAGTGTTGGTTAATGATTTGTAGCCAAATAGAACGTACGTAGAATGTAAATATAAATATATATTTAGTAAACTTTTTTCGTAAGCATTTTATATACGTACGTGAGAAGACTAACAGAACCCAAAATTCGTCAGCACGTGCCAGTTACGAAAGAATAAGAATCTGATTAGGAACTCAAAGAAGTTCGGGAAGGGATACCTCGTCATACTTCGTCAATTGGAAGGTTGAAAGTCGATGATCTATCTGCAAAAATTTTTTTTTGAAAAATCGGTTGTGATCTATTTGTAGTGCATTGAGTAAGCGAATAATTACGTTTGAGGCGTTAGTGGAGCGTAAGTACTTGTTCACATAGCGTTACAAAGCAATCTATGCATATATTGTAGATTACCTGCCGATAAAAAAAAAATATTGTACCATCCAATTTGCCAGCATCTAGAACATTCGGTGCCAAAGATAAAAAGGCACTAGTGCAATCATTGAAGCAAGAGTAGTTTATGTACTAATTATTAAACAATGTACAACCCTTAGTCTACACCTGAAAAATGACAGCCATTTAAATTGATTCCATTTCTCCAATGGACCAACATGATGATACGCTATCCTATTTAGTTTCACTACTCCGTAACTATAAATGTGCATGGTCCTATTTAGCATTTCCGTCATTATTTCACAATTATGGTATTTGTACGTCTTACTTTGAAAGTATTTCGACTCGTTTTAGTATCTTTAGGTTCATATTAAAGAAATACTGTGTATGACATGTACAGGGTGAGCGAAAAGTCCCTGTGCACCTGCAAGAAGTGTAGTGAACCTGTACCTGCACCGTGTTGGAAGTGGACAGGTGCACAGCGACTTTTCGCTCACCCTATATATAACTGGACTGCCAACAAGCTTCTGTTGATGCCAGTACGCTCAAAACGTTATCCCAATACAGACACTATACAATTCTTTGGATAGCTTACAAGCAACTGAATGATTAATTTCTTTTTAAAACTGTTAATAACATGCTTTATAACTGAATTACCTGCTTAGAAACTCAAACGTTGGAGATGAGAGCCATTTCCTCAGTCTTAAAATTAGTATTTCCTTTTAAACATTCATGACAGACCATTACCCATCGTTTACTTGGAAATCATCTTTCATTTCTCTGATTACTTCTTTTCCCTCCATCATCTTTCCTTCTTCGTCATTTAATTTCTTTAAAATGAGGGTTTCAAGAGGCCCCCCTCAGCCTGTAAAGAGGGGAAATGCGCCAAAATATTTTTCGAAGCTACACACCGAAGAACTGCGAGATAGACATTGTACAAAAAAACAAGAAACAGCGTTGCATATTTTTATTAATATTCATAAGAGATTCTTCCCTTCCCTCTCGTGGAGCGAAAAGCAGGCAACGCTCAGAATCCCAGACTGAATATTAAATAAGCCATACAGTTACAACACCCAATCAGGCAAGCGAAATGAAACTGGAATTTATAATAAGGGTTGAATTGAAAGGATGCTAATGTGAGGGGAAAATGTGTAACTATACAATCATTCCTCTAATGTAGAAGAATGAAATAAAATTTAAGCCACGAAAAGGCGTTCGGCTTTATGATACTTTCATTAAAATTAATGGTTATTTGATGAAAGTTCATTCAATCTTAAAATGATTACGTCTCTCTTCTTTCCGAATTTTATTCGCGGTCCGCGAACGAGAATACTCGAAGTGGAAATTGTCTATTTAAATTAACTTAACCTAACTCAACTTAGCTCATTATTTCTCAGCCGGATTTGCACCACGACCACCGTGTCAGGGTCTTAGGTCAACGCGACGACTCATCATCTGTATAGGGGTAAACAAACTCACGAAGCGGGGTTGTTTTTTGGGTATTTTGCGCACAAATCACTACTACAGGGGTAAATTGCGAACCTCCCCCCGGGTGGTCGCGAACCACTGTTTAAGAAACATTGACCTAGCTAGTGACTTACCTGGAAAAGTCTAGGATAAGAACGAAAATGCTATGAACTAGGAAGAGACATTTCCAATCGTAGTAATTGCAGATGTAGAAACACCTGCGCAGTTTTATTTCTGTTCCATTAATATGAGATTAAATAAGTAAATAGGTGTGAATGCCTGTTTTGTTGAGGTGCTTCTACAGTTATGGCGATTAGTCAATTGGAATGACAGTGGGTGCAGCACCCAGTTATTCATTGGTCACAAAACTTTTCCAACTAATTATGATTTTTTTGTTATTTGTAGAATCCTGTAATTTTTTCATAAGTTTTATTTCATAGGTGAACTTTTTTCTCAGACGTGTATGGACTCAGGTTATTTTAATGATTAAGTGATTTTTATACTAGTTAAAGTTTTCTGACGTACAAGTAAATAAAGCAATAGTCTAAAATAATTTTCCAGACATGATATTTAATTTTGGGTTAGGTTAGGTTAGGTTAGGTTAAACTTAGTTAGGTTAGATTAGGTTGTTAGTTTCTTAGAATGTCGAGACAATATCTTAACCAAATAGTTATAGGTTCTAATAAACATCATTAAAAAAAAATATTACCGCAAAATTTCGTTTTACATCAAAAAAAAAATTACAGAAATAATTACATTTTTTTAATTATAACCATTACATCTTCCCTTCCTTAACACTATTCATTTTATACGTGAATAAATATTTCTCGCAAATATTAACGTAAAAATAATTACTACAAAATTCTCTTCTGTTCAACCATTCAAACAAACATTCACCTCAAACCAAATAACAAAGAAAAACATGGACCAAACTCCTCTTCCTGCTTTAATGACTTAACATAAATCTTTTTTGCTTTATTCATTATGTCATTTTCCACGTATATACCTACGAAATCATTTCATTTCATTTCACTTTTTCATTTCTATAATGTTTTTTTTTCATTACAAATTCCATCGAGTGTTGTGTGCGAAAGAACGTAATTCAAATATTTGAATTCTTGAGAGCTTTAGTCTCATTTCACTGGAAGCCTCTTTTTTTTCCTTTTTTTAACTAAGCATTTCTGTTATGCAAAGAAATGAAAACTAATTTTGGGATGTTTACACATTACTGAATAAGTTATAAAATTGTAGACTAGAAGCGCGGGTAATAATGATGTTAAAACAGACCATGTACTATATAGAACTCGGGTGCTGCTGTCATGGAAACGTTGCGCAAGGCCGCTTCGCGTTGGATTAACGATGAGTGACGTTAGGTTTGTTTGCTAGTTGGATTTGTAACGGACTTTTACACGCGTTCATATGGTGTATTGACCCGTGATTCGGATTCTACATTAAGTTCTAGGTCCCATCCGTTATGTGACCTTTGCCGTTACGAACGAGGTTTGATGACCCCAAACATTGTTATCTATAAAACTCATTAATGAGAAGAAGCATTCAACGATATTATAACAGACAAGGAACTAAAAAACTTATTATTATTATTATTATTATTATTATTATTATTAATAATAATACAGTTGCCTGAAATTGGAAATTACGGTGAGAATTATGTTTTTCAGCAAGACGACCTTCCATGTCATCGGTCCCCACACACTATTGCATACTTGCAAGAACAATATTCCGATTTCATCGCGCTAGAAGATTGGTCACCAAATTGGTCACCGGTTTTAAATCCAGTTGACTATTTTATATGGGGACGTTTAGTCCACAAAGTTTACAGACAAAATATTCAAGATGTCACTCAACTTTGAGAATGCATTTTAACAACAAGGAATGGGCTCGATCAAGACACCATTTCTACAACAGTTCCACAATGGGCCACAAAGCTACAATTGGTCATTGATAATAATGGAAGACGACACATTTGAACACATGCTGCGTTAATATTTTATTCAGTTTTATTTTGCTTATTTTGAACTTCTTCAATGTTCAGCTGAGCCTCTAATTACCCTCTTTGTCAAACTTTTTTTTAACAATTATTGTTCGAGTCAAGTTTATAAAAAGACAACTCATCCGATGTAAATAAACTACCTCTCATTTTAAGGACAATATTATAAATGGTTTAATATGATTTGTTTCATTTAGTTATCTATGGAATTGTGGTTTGTTGGTCCGGTTGAAAGAGGTGGCCACTCTTTTTGGGACACAGTATATATATATATATATATATATATATATATATATATATATATATATATATGGGATGAATTTCACAATTAGACACGTGAAATGAATCAATGATGCAAACCCACAAGGAAAAGAAAAATAATGGAATCTTTTTTCTTTTTCCTTGTGGATTTGCATCATATATATATATATATATATATATATATATATATATAGTATATATATATATACTGCAGCAAGCCAGGAATTACAACAACAATCCTTCAAAGTATTGAAAAGTCACTTTGATTTGAAGGAGTGGATAATAAGGGTCGTTTATAGTTAAAACTTCACTTATTCTCGGGCCACGCTCATGCACTCACTCCTCAGAAATCCTTTGATGAAACATTCGACAAGGACTTTTATGTATACAGAGGGTTAACAAACGTAAATAGACATCACGATGATTGCCTCAAGAACAAACGGCAAAGCTTATCAGTGAAATGCCAGAATATATGTATCAGCTTCACATAATGCAAAGGGGAAAAAGCAGTACAATTGTAAATATAATGATTGAATATATCTTTCATTATTTATTGACTTTTATTATCAATCAAAAAACTATGGAGAAAAAGCCCATGTTGTCTATATATTTTTGTGAACCCTCTGTATATTATTATGTATTATTACGTATTTATTTTACTTTGTATAAGTGTATATATGTAACAAATATATACTGACAAAATATGATAACAGCGTAAGATATGCGTGATTGATGGATTTTTGACAAATGCACGAGCACCCTGAAACAGAGAGAGAGAGAGAGAGAGAGAGAGAGAGAGAGAGAGAGAGAGAGGAGAGAACAAAACTGGAATGAAAAAACCATAATATTATTAATCATAAAAAAAAAAGTTATCTTCCATCAAAAACGAGAGCGAGAGAGGAAACAGGAAACAAACATGTTTTAAACCCGGATAAGAACCATAAATTCTCAAAAACGAAAGGGTGATGCCTACATATAACGCGTACATGGTCAGAAATAAAAATTACGACACGAGATGCCTTGAAATTTATGCACCACTCCGTTTTCAAAAAGTTATTTACAAATCAGTCGACGCACGAAGATGTAAACAAACCGGAAGCCGGAAACCATTGCCCGTATGAAATTATTTAATTCATTCAAGATGTTTGTTAAGTTCAGTTACACGAAGGAACTTCATACGTAATGGAAGTCTGAAGAGCTCGACTCTTCAATGTAAAAAATAAAGGAAAACTTTTCAAATATATTTAGGTGACATCTCATCTGCCACCAAATTACGATGGTGAAAATGAAATTTTATTTTTAAATAGAAGGGAATAATACACATCAGTCAATTACCTTTTTTCTTAAAAATTAAATATTTTTTACTCAATTAGAAATGTAATATCTTCCTATGATATCAAAGACATAAGTACACTATAATTTGGTGGCAGGTAAACCTCCTTTTACATGAGTGGTGACAGGAAAAACCTCCTTTTACATGAGTGGTGACAGGGAAAACCTCCTTTTACATGAGTGGTGACAGGGGAAAACACCTCCTTTTACATGAGTGGTGGCAGAAAAAAACCTCCTTTTACATGAGTGATGGCAGGAAAAACCTCCTTTTACATGAGTGATGGCGGGAAAACCTCATTTTACACGAGTGGTGACAGGAAAACCTCATTTTACACGAGTGGTGGCGGAAAAAACTCTTTTTTACAATGTGGATAAAATACTTTGACATTCATAATTCAGAACGAAGCAAGGTGAAGCAGAGAAGTGATTGCTGAAAGGGGAGGATGTTATTTTAAGTCCTCAGGGAAAACTCGAGTGGCTCTCGGTTTTATCAGATGGAAGTAGAGAAAAATGTCAGATAGGCTGAAGTGACACAAAAATCGGGATGGGAAGGGTTATACACTATAAAAAAATACCTCTTTATTTACATTAAACAAAAAAATTGATTTGGAGATTAGGAAGTACTGTGTTCAAAAGCTTTAGGCACAGTTTTGTTAAACTTGACCTAAATATTTTATGTTACTTCAAGATAAATTTTGTTTAAATTATATTTCTGGAAGTAAATATAAATTTATATTTGTTTAATCTAAACAAAATTTATTTTGAAGTAACATCACTTACTTTAGTTCAATTTTAACTAATTTTAACATGATGTTAAAATTTTAACATGATGTTAAAATTTGATGTTAAAAACACAGTATTTTATTAGTCCAAAATCCAACTATATTTTTTGCTTAAAATAGATAAGAGCTTTGTGGAATTTTTGAGTGTGAAATTGAAGCCAAAGAAGAATTTAGTGAAAGCTTTCTTCTACATACTATGATGGTTCTTGGGGCATAAATTGGTCCATTAAAAATATTTTCACTCGAAAGGAAACTTCTAAAAAAATTATAATGTGAAACAAAAGAAGAGCGTAGTCAAAGTGCAAAGTACAGAGGGTTGACAAAAGTAAAAAGACGCCACAATGATTCTCCTCAAGAACAAATAGCAAAGATCATCAGTGGAATGCCAGAACGTGTGTCACCTTTACATTTATTCTGTTAACCCTCCCCGTACAGCTTAACGGGGACTCCGAACTATGACCGACCAGGGAACTCAGAAATTACAAACCCCTCACTCGCTCTCGATCTCACGACCTCTCGATCAGCAACGTAGCGTCTTAACCACTAGGCTGCCCAGGATACGCACTTCTCTACCAACCATATTTTTGTATGGAACAATGAACAACTGAGTGAGTTGAGCTAATAGCCACACTTCACATATATATACTGTACATATATATATATATATATATATATATATATATATATATATATATATATATATATATATATATATATATTATATATATATATTTATATATATGATAATGATAAGCTTTATTGGCACGATATAAATCCCATAAAATAATATAATATTCTCGAAGGCAATAAACAATACGATAAATTGAACAATAATAAATTTAAAAAGGAAATATTAAAAATGAAAGAGGAAAATAAACCAGAATAAAAGACGTAATGAAACAATTCAAAATTAAAAACTATCCAAAGGTAACACTAAAATAAATAAATAAATAAATAAATAAATAAATGAAAATAAAAAATGCACGTTGTGAATATATATATATATTATATATATATATATATATATATATAATTATATATATTATTCTTTATTACCGGGATATATATATATATTACCGGTGTGTGTATATATATATATATATATATATATATATATATATATATATATATATATTCTTTATTACCGCCGCCTGCCGGTGACGGCAGGCGGCGCGCAGCAAAACCCAGCTGTTCATCTTTCCACACAATAAAGAAAGTGGTTGGTAGTAGGTTGATAAATAGGTACCCTGGGTAGCCTAGTGGTTAAGACGCTGGGCTGCTGGTGGGGCATGGTTCGGATTCCACGTTAAACTTTTTTTTATGCAGGAAGGAGGGGCCAAGGGCAAGGGCAAATGCCCGCAAATGCGCCCCTCCCATAGATGAAGAAGAGAGCCAAAATCAAGGTCCGGGGTTTTCGAGATGCCTACACACTCTGCGTTTGAAAGATGGGAGGTCATAGACAAGAGGAAAGATGGAATGAGGAAGATTGTTCCAGAGTTGACCGGTTGAGTAGATGAAAGACTGAAAATACCGATTAACCCTCGCATTAGAGAGTTGGACAGAAAAGGAATGAGAAAGTGTAGAAAGTCTGGCACTGCGTGCTCTCCTTAAAGGAGGAGGTATGCAGTTAGAGAGTTCAGAAGAGCAATGTCCGTTATGATAGCGATAGTAAAGAGAAAGTGAGGCAACATTGCGGCGAAGAAAGAGAGAGATTGAAGACAATCAGTAAGAGGCGGGGAATTGATGAAACGAAAAGCCTTTGATTCCACCCGGTCAAGTACGGCTGTGTGGGTTGAACCAACCCACACATGAGAAGCATACTCCATACAGGGGCGAACAAGACCCCTGTACAGAGACAGCAACTGAGTGGGGGTGAAGAAACCGCGGAGGCGGTACAGCACACCTAACCTCTTAGAAACTGTTTTAGAAAGAGAGTATTTGTGATCTTTCCAGGAAAGATCACGAGAAAAGGAAACGCCAAGAATGTTAAGAGAAGAAGAAGGATTGAGTTGTGTGTTGTTGAAGGTAAGGGGATAGTCGTGTGGAAGATTGTGACGAGTAGACAGATGGAGGAACTGAGTTTTTGAGGCATTGAACGCCACAAGGTTTTCTCTGCCCCAATCAGATATAGCAGAAAGATCAGAGGTCAGGTGTCCCATAGCCGTCCTACGCGAATCATGAAGCGACTGCTGTGAGGGACGCTTTGGAAAGCGGGTGGAGAAGTGAAGAGTGGAATCATCGGCATAGGAGTGAATAGGACAGGAAGTGCGAATTAAAAGCTCATTAATAAATAAAATGAAAAGAGTGAGTGACAGGACAGAAGAACCCTGAGGAACACCACTGTTAATAGCTTTAGGAAAAGGACAGTGGCCATCTACAACTGCAGCTATAATAATAGATCGGCCAGAAAGGAAATTAGAGAACTGTAGGTCTAAGATGGAGTGAAAAGTTTGACCTTCGTCAGTCATAGATAGATAGATAGATAGATAGATAGATAGATATGGTAATGATAATAATGATAATGATGATGATGATAATGATAATGTTTATTGGCAGGAGCCAGATCCCATAAAGAAAAAAGGTACAGTATCCATGAAGGTAATCAACGACAATACAACTAATTATATTATTAATTAAACACTGAATTAAAAAAAAAAAAAAGGCCTACGGTAATAAAGAAATAACAATAATACACGTAATGAAATGAGAAATAATAAAATTAGTAATAACAGCATCCCAAAGGTACTACTACTATGGGGTACTACTACAGTACACGAAGCCATGAAGTTAGTTTGTCAGTCAGTTAGAGAAAACCGCAATGTACGCCGGGACTTCCAAGCACATATATATATTATATATATATATGACTTCAAAATATGGTATGAAAGTCTATTAGAAAAGATTTTACAAATTAAAGCCATTAGCTAAAGAAATTACTTCGTGATCGTTCAGTGTAAAACGGCGTGAATGTTGCTCTTCACCATTTTGGAAGAGGAGAAGAGAAAAAAAAAAAATAAAAAAAAAAAACCATGAAAACAGAATAAACATCTCCGAGGTAAGATTTATGACCCAAATGCATCATATCAACCGAAGTTAATTGTAAAATATGACTCCATATATCTTCGAATTAAGAAAGGCCCCATGAATATTCATGTCTAACGTGTGTATCGTCGACTTGCGAGTCTTTTTCATTTTCTTTCGCGCACGCTGAGACAAAACAGATTCTAATATCATGTTCAGTTATTATTAAAAAGTTTACACACACACACACACACACACACACACACACACACAAACACATACGGATTCATCGCTTGCTTTTTTTTAATGACAATGGTCAGGAGTGCCGAAAGGTTTCGTATTTCAGAGTTATGTGAGAATTCAAGTGAATTTGATGGACGTTCGAGTCTTTAAGGATGAAGATGTTTGAGTAAGTGTTTTTACGGTGGTTTGTTCAAGGGTTATTCACTGACCTTTTTGCAACATTACCTTATTTTCCATCCAATTAAGATTCGGGTTTATTGGAGAGATTTGGGCTCGTTTTTAATTATTTAGTAAACCTTTGAAATTAAATACAAAATGGTATATTTACGGTATAGTTACTTTCAAACATGAGGAAGATACAGTGACTTCCGAGTAAGAGGAAGATACAGTTACTGCTGAACGTGAAGACGATACATGCAGTGACTTTCGAGTAAGAGGAAGATACAGTTACTTTTAAACGTGAGGAAGATACAGTTACTTCTGAACGTGAAGACGATACATGCAGGTACTTTCGAGCAAGCGGAAGATACAGTTACTTTTAAACGTGAGGAAGATACAGTTACTTCTGAACGTGAAGACGATACATGCAGTGACTTTCGAGCAAGAGGAAGATACAGTTACTTTTAAACGTGAGGAAGATACAGTTACTTCTGAACGTAAAGACGATACATGCAGTGACTTTCGAGTAAGAGGAAGATACAGTTACTTTTAAACGTGAGGAAGATACAGTTACTGCTGAACGTGAAGACGATACATGCAGTGACTTTCGAGCAAGAGGAAGATACAGTTACTTTTAAACGTGAGGAAGATACAGTTACTTCTGAACGTAAAGACGATACATGCAGTGACTTTCGAGCAAGAGGAAGATACAGTTACTTTTAAACGTGAGGAAGATACAGTTACTTCTGAACGTGAAGACGATACATGCAGTGACTTTCGAGCAAGAGGAAGATACAGTTACTTCTAAACGTGAGGAAAATACAGTTACTTCTGAACGTGAAGACGATACATGCAGTGACTTCCGAGCAAGATGAAGATACAGTTACTTCTAAACGTGAGGAAGATACAGTTACTTCTGAGCAACTGGAAGATAAAGTGACTTTCGAACATGAGGAAGATACAACAATACTTCCTAACCTGAACTAATGCACCTCTGTCATGTACAAAGACGAGAAATAAAGTTTGAGTCTTGTTCGTGGAGGACAGTATAATGGATAAAAAAAAGGTGTGTTCGCGCGCGACAAACACGCGGTTGCATCACATTATCGTAGGTTCCGACCTTTTCTGGGACAAGTAGTGATGGATACCGTAATAAAATTGACTGGATTCTTTGGATCTGATATATTTGCATGTCGGTTATAAATAGATATAGAATGTAACATATTTGTGGATAGTAGTCTATTACGACTTGATCCTCTGGATCGAGAGATTCTATCTTCAGTTTTTAATTGATAATTAATTAGTTTTAAATTGATAATTATTTAGTTTTGTAAAAAGTGGTTGTTGCCAATGTACAGGCAGTTTTTACATAGTGGAGCAACCTCGATGGGCCTAAGTGGCCCCTAGTGTGCCCACTATAAAAATTTCTCATGTTCTTTTGTTCTTGTGGTTCGGAACCCACGTAAAATTGTAGGTCCCCTCCGCCACCACGGAGGACATGCGCAATACACAATTACGAACGCAGTCAGGTAGACCAGCCATGAGTGGATCCTTGGGTGTTTGTTCGTCTGAAACATTATAACATTATAACATTATATATATATATATATATATATATATATATATATATATATATATATATGCTGCAAACCCACAAGGAAAAAGAAAAACGATTCCAAGGCCTTTCGTGTATTCAAAGCTACACCTCGTCAGGGAATGGGACGAGGTGTAGCTGATGAGGTGTAGCTTTGAATACACGAAAGGCCTTGGAATTGTTTTTCTTTTTCCTTGTGGGTTTGCAGCATTTATTCATTTCACGTGTTTTATTGTGAAATTCATCCCATATATATATATATATATATATATATATATATACACAGTATATACAAACTTTATGTTTTAATAATTTAAAATAATTGTGAAATAAAAAGTTCAACATTATAACAGCGTATAACATTGCAAATGAGTTTGTATACACCCGTTAAGTAAAAGAGAGAGAGAGAGAGAGAGAGAGAGAGAGAGAGAAATTATAACTGACAACTTCCAATTTAATCCAGATGAAGCAGTTATGAGAGATGTTCTTCTTTAATACTAATATGGCGAATGAATGATGCCCTATGTAAAAAAATTTACTTTTCATCTTTCACTTAAGCTATATAATTACGAATATCATAAGCATTGATATATATATATAGTTGTGTGTGTGTGTGTGTGTGTGTGTGGAATAACATGCATGAGCACGCGTTGTTTTATGCAATAAAATTGGACCCACCAGGATCCGAACTCAGGACCTCCTGGCCTCACGACCATCCCAATACAACGGAATTAAAGTTAACGCAACCTTTCGTATATTTAAACGACCCAGGGAACGCTTAACCCTTTCTCGCCAAGAGGTGTTTTACGATGTTAACCCTCCTGCACTCGAGGTAATAGCAGTATTTAATTCAAATCTCTCTGGTACAGCGTAGTGTGATTGTTGACAGCGACTTTTCCTTAAGAGGTCCCGGGTTGGAATCCTGGTGAGGTCATTTTCGTTCCATATATATATATATATATATATATATATATATATATATGAAAATTATTTCACGAAGGTAACACGTGAAAAATATTTATGATGAATAAAACCACGAAGGAAAGGAAACACAAAATGGTGCTCAAGCGCTTTCCTTTCCTTTCCTTCGTGGTTTTATTCATCATATATATATAATATATATATATTACTTTATGTTACTTTATGTGAGTTCGAACGACGGCTCAGGATCGACCTGCGGTCGACCCCTCTGCAGCATCCCGCCTCATTCGCGGGATTGGGTGAAGGAAGAATTGCTGCCTGATCTCCTCTTGCCCTCGTAGCCAGCCACGCATGGCTGGTCAGGTACTTTGCACAGGAATCTGTCCTCTGGTTCTTGAAGTTATTCAGGTCGGTGTGCTGGAGATTTTTCACTTCTTTTGGTAGGACATTGAAAAGCTTTGGGCCTCGTATTCTGAGGGTATTTTCCATCCTCGTTTTCATGGCTCCTTGTCCCACCGCAGCTGAGACCGTACAAAATCTGCCTCTTCTCTCATTCCAGCTTGTTTCTGTTTCATTTCTAAGATTAGGGACAGAGCCCTCAAGTATTTTCCATATGTATATTATTGTGTACCGCTCGCGCCTTCTTTCAAGAGAGTAGAGTTTCAGGGATTGTAGTCGAAACCAGTAGTCTTCACCTTCCGTTTCCTCTATCTTAGACGTAAAAGTCCTTTGTATAGCTTCATTGTTCGCAATGTCTCGTTTTCTGTATGGGTTTGTGAGCAGACATGGGGTCATTATCATTGTAATGGTAATTAATTATAATTAATTACAAATCTCTTGTAATGATAATGAAAGAAATTTCGAGGCAATAATGGTAATGATGATAGTAATGAAAGATCTGTAATGAATCATTACACATCATTACATTTTCATTACAGTATAATTTCAATATATATATATATATATATATACACGGTGAACCAAAAGTAGGTGGACAGTAGGTTGAATACGGTTTGTGTTATATTATATTATAACTATGGTGTTCATTATAACTATGGTGTTTGTGTTATATTATATTAAATATTATAACTAAATTTATTTAAATTTTATTTTGTATTATAGTATACAAAAAAATTAAATATGTATTCTCAAAATAAACGTTATCATTTACTGTCCACCTACATTTGGTTCACCCTATATATATATATATATATATATATATATATATATATATATACAGGGCGTCCCAAAAAAATGTATACACACTTTAACAGCTGATAGCTCAATTGATGTTTCTTCTTTCTTTCCAAGTTAAACCGATTAGAATTAATAATGGCAGTCAGACTAAGCTTTGAACAAAGGAAATTCATTCTAAAATGCTACTGGAAGTGTGAAAACGCAGTTGAAGTGCAAAGACAGTTTAGGAGGGAGTTTCAAACAGATCCACCAACGCGACTTACCATCACTCGAATTAGAGATAAGTTTGAAGCCGATGGAACTGTTCAGAATGTCCACAAGAAGCGTTCCGGAAGACCACGGACATCGACAAGCCCCACAAAGCAAGAAAGAGTACTGGAAACGTATCACCAAAGTCCAAGAAAATCTGTGCGGCAAGCGAGTCGTGAGGTAGGAATTTCAGAATCGTCTGTCCAACGCATTTTGAAGCGCTGTCAATGGAAAAGTTACATTCCAAGATTAGTCCATGCTATTAATGAAGATGATCCGGACCGAAGAGTGGAGTATTGCGAGTGGTACTTGGCACGATGTGGATGTGGATTGGACGAAGGGGTTTCGTAGAATACCCTCCGCGTTCACCAGACCTCACACCACTAAACTTTTTTTTATGGGGATACTTAAAAGACAAAGTCTACGCTATAAAACCTGCAACAGTCGCTGAATTGAGAGCAGCCATTGAACGAGAATGCACACAAATACCAAACGAAATGTTTCGTGATGTTTGCGATTCCATTGCTTCGCGTTATCAGCAGTGCCTGGACCAGAACGGACGTCAGTTTGAAAACAGGCGTTGACAAAACAATTAAATAATGTCTGTAGATTCTATTACATTTTGAAAATGAAATGTATTTTAATAAACACTGCCTTTATAATTATTTAAAGTGTGTATACATTTTTTTGGGACGCCCTGTATATATATAATATATATATATATATATATATATATATATTATATATATATATATATATATATATATATATATATATATATATATATATATATATATATATATATATATATATATGCGACTTCTGATTCCTCCCCGTACCAGCCAGCACCAAAGCGGTGCAAGTTGTTCAAATTTATGGCTGCTCCAGCTCCCTCTACAGCTTCTCAGAACCCTATTGTCAGCCAGGTGGACAGCTACCTTGACCAGCCCTGCATTGATGAGGACTGCAATCCCCTGACATGGTGGAGGGACAATGCACATCTGTATCCTGACGTATCTGTTCTTGCTGCCAAGCATCTTTGCATCCCTGCCTCCAGTGCACCGGTGGAGCGCTTATTCAGTATATTCAGTATTGTAATGATCATTACAATGATAATGAAGGGCTTGTAATGATAATGTAATGATAATGAAACAAAAATGCTGTAATGATAATGATAATGATAAAATTTGTAATGACCCCATGTCTGCTTGTGAGTAAAGCAATACTCAATTATTGGTAAGACGAGACTCTTCCACAATTTGAGCATGATGTTTGCTTTTCTGCCTCGGAAGCTCCTCCAAATGATTCCCATTATTTTTCTAGCCGTTGTAATTTTGATGTTATAGTACTCTCTGAATTCTGCATCCGACGACATTATTAGTCCAAGATCCCTGACTTGTGGATTTAGTGTTATCTGTTTGGCTTGCGAGTTTTGTACCCTTTATTCTGTAGCTCCTTGTTATTACCATATCTTACTGTCTTTGTGTCATCTGCGAAACATGATACAGTACTGTCATTGATATCTGCATCAATATCTGCAATCATTATTATGAAAAGCAAGGTAGCTAGTACTGTCCCTTGTGGGACGGAGCTCTCTACTTCCGAGAGACTTCCGATTTGACTTCATTTACCACCACTCTTTGTGTTCTTTGCGTCAAGAAATTAAATATCCATCTTCCTAGCTTTCGAGTAATTCCTGTATTCTTAAGTTTGTGTGCTATGAGTCCATGGTCACATTTATCGAAAGCTTTAGCAAAGTTCGTATATATTACATCTATGTTTTGTCCTCGACACAATGTTTCCAATATTTTCTCCTGGTGGTCTATAACGTATATATGAAATTTTATTATTATTATTATTAATATTATTATTATTATTATTGAATTGAATGCTTAATTTTAGAATATACACAGAATCTCCATGGATGATTATAGTGTGTGTACAGTATCTTCATTCTTTCAACACATGTACTGTATACAATTGTAAACTGCCTTTAGGAAACGTACACGCTTTACAGATTGAAATCTATACTACTAGTTAGATATTAGATATAATTATAAACTTTTACAGAAGACTTTGGAAACTAAAGAGAACTTACAGACATATCAAACATTACATATGAGGCGCTCCGTACCACAACTTGCCAAGCGCCAGTGGTACCAGAATTGAATTATTTATACCACTATATTCCCCCACCCTTTCTCTATCCCGTGGGTGCGTTAGGGGGCAGATTGTGGACCTGTACGTATGGTCAAAATCAATCAAATATCGTTATTAGTTCAACAGTTATGGCATTTTTCAAATTGACAAACTTTAACTGCATTTTTCTCCATTTTTTTAATTTTGGCGCTTGGGAGCTTCTGGTCCGGAGCGCCTTATATCAACACATAAACTTGTAAAGGGTTCATTCTAATAAGTTATTACACATTCGGATAATTGATGTCCTTATATATTTGGACATGACCTTAACACCATTTCCTTATGCCGATATTTAATTCTATTATAATAGTTATAGTGAACCTGTGTGTCTATGTAATATATTGACCATATTATTAAAACAAGGAATAAAAATGCAAGAATTAATTCATATATAAATATACACACAAAATTTATATGCAAATTATATATGTTGAAAGTATCAAACTTTTTAAAATAATAATATTAAAAAAAAAATTGTATTAACCTATTAGTACCCAGCGTTACTTTACTAATTTTGTTGTGGCTAACGCCAGACGATTTTATTAAGTCTCGGAAAAGACCCCTGGGCACTAATGGGTTAATATTAACCTTTATTACACAACCTGAGTAAAATATACCCTTCATATAATTTACCAAGGTTATTTAATAGGGATTTACCCTTATTTCATAATCTTGATATAATATACCCTTGGTACAATTTACCATGCATACAATTTACCATATAATTTACCATTTACCATACAAATTACCATACAATTTACCATACAATTTACCATACAATTTACCATACATACCTCCTCTTCCCATTTTTTAATATTTTGCTTTGTGCTCCTTAATTTCTTTACTTGAAAGCGAATCAAGTACTTGAGTTTAATACGAACTCATTTGTTTACTTTCCAACAAGACTTTCTCTTCTTCTTCTTCTCCTCTTCTTCTTCTTCTTCTTCTTCTTCTTCTTCTTCTTTACACTTGCTACGTATTATCTGTTTTTTAAGTTTTTATTCTCTTGTTTTTCTTTTTTCTTTTAGGCGCTTTAGAGTAAAATTCTGTACCTTCAAAATTCTTATGTATGTTCGGCATTCCTTTGTGAGTCGTTTATTATTAAAGGTAGAATGCTGCTCCAGCCCCTTCCCCTCAGAGGGGAATTTAAGGGACCCAACCCCCACCCCCACTCCTACATACAACTAAGATGGTAGCCTGAATTCGCAAAGCGATTGATTTTCTCTTGGTATGCCAAGACGCCCTCCTTGAGTGAAGGCAATATAAGGGCTTACCCGCGGCCTTTCTCAAACGAAAGGAACCTGTAGTACTTATGCTAAAGTACAGTAGTAATTAACAGAGAAGGTCATATATTCTTTGAAAACTACTGTACAGTTACTTATCCTGACCAAAATTTGGGTAGTTTTTTATCCATCCACCGAGTCAAATAGATTACGATCCAAATAAAATAATTAAAATTATTACTATTTAAATTGACTATTTACTATTTATTCCCGTACTATTTAGTATTATATCATTCACTGTTCTTGTTTGGGTCACCTGAAGATCAGGGCCCCACTCAGCTTTCTTTAGTTAGCTTTATAAGGCTAACTAACGAAAATATCACGACCCAACCTAACCAATCGTCAAGGGCGTACAGTTGACCTAACGATTGGTTAGGTTAGGTCGTGATATTTTCGTTAGTTAACCTTATAAGGCTAACTAAAGAAGGTTGGGAGCCCTGATCTTCAGGTGATCCTTATGTTTTTACCAAAATTTGGTTAGTTTTCTATCCATCCAATAAGTTATATAAACTTTGCCCAAAAGATAGTTAAATTTATTACATCACTTACTATTTACATTGACTATTTACTATTTGTTATTTATTTTTGTACTATTTACTACTGTATTATATCACTCACTATTATTCATTTTTACTCAAATCTGGGTAGATTTTCTGAGTGTAGGATAAAAGCCCCCTAGACAAAAGCCCCCTAGGAAAAATAATAATAAGAATTTTTTAATCTTTATTTTTATTCTTTATTATTTACCTAACCGGGCATTCAGTTGACCTAACTGGGCATTCAATTAACATAACAGGTTAATATTGGTTATTTCACCTAAATATCTTCTGATCTTTTCAGATTAGATGTGACACCTGACTTGCCCTACCCAGCAATTTGTCCAAAGGGCTTTTGTCCTAGAGGGCTTTTGTCCGGACCCGAGATTTTCTATCCATCCAACGAGTCAAATACAACCTAATGGTATATGAAATTATCATATTACATCACTTGCGTAGTTCTGATATGATAACTGAGGTGGGTATAAAATTTATGTATATTTGGATTTATTCAGAGGTGTGTTAGGTCAAACAGCAATTAGCCTTTGCCTTTGGTAAAAATAACGTAGCCTGTAGGTTATTATTAGTAGCGAAAGTATTACAGTAAATGCAAATTGTCAGTGTAGTTCTTTCAATTACAATATCCGACATTGTGAACAAGTACAGTTTATACTCTGGTTTTTGGTACACTGTAATAGGGCGGGTCGTACTCAGGTGACAACATGAATCTGAAGGAAATCCTACCATCAGGGGTGTCTAAATTATGTGTTTTTACATGGGGAATTCAAATATGAGCTTATGTTTTGGATAGGATAACTCTAACCTACATCATTTTGTATTTCTAAATTGCCAATTTTACCCTTTTGAACCCCTTTATAATATATTAAAAGATATAAGGTAAATCATTTATATTGACAAGGCCAAATCAACTTTACATATATTTATTAATAGGTGAACTGCATGTATATCACTGGATATAATTACAAAGATCATTCTCCTGACATCTTGAACTTTGCCAGGTTGCACAAATCCTGCTTTGACTCAGACTTGGACATCAGCTTCCTGCTGGTCTCCTGAGCCCTGATCCCTCCATCCCTCTTTTCCTGTGAGAAGTACTTAGCAGAAGCCTCAGTCACCATTTTAACAACCCTCTCAATGCTTTGTGTGTGGCAAGGCCAGTTGTGCACCTCCATAGGGGTGTTGATGAAGTTTTTCACCTCTGAGGTGCTTAGAGAGCAGGTGAGAGGTGGCTCTGACACACCTTCTGACCAGCTGATCAAGTCACCGATGCTGGAAGCATCACAATTGATGTCAGGTGTCCTTCTGCTCCTAACAGAGGAGTCCCCAGCTGAGTGTCCGGGTCCGCTTCTCCCCTGATGGCCAGGATTCTCTCCACCCCTTCAATCCTCTCCTTCTGATCCTCAGAGCAGAGTAGTGTTTGGAGGATGACTTCACTGTGGGCATACCAAGCAGATCTTCTCACAGTTGGCATCACAATATCCAGCACCTCCTTTCTCTGGGACTTGAGGCAGTCCAGCTGAAAGAGGATGTGCCTAGGCCCTTCGATCCAGGAGTGCTTGACCTTCACGTTGAACCAACATGGGTAATACACTCCAATGATGAATTCCACAATGAATTGCAGAATCTTCAGGTTCTTTCCTTTAAGTCCGTGCTTTGACGCCCAGAGCCTGAGAAGTCTGTTCGCTGTGGTGAGCCAGCGGCTGGGGTTTACTGGTCCTATCTCTAACAGAGCCAGCCCTGCAGGAAGTACTCCATCCCTGACTGCACAGACAATTTTATAGCCATAGTATTGATCAGTTGAGAGATCTTGAATGACCTTGTCAGGAAGCTTGATCAGTGGAGGGCCAACAGAGATTCGGGTGAAGTTTGGATTGATATCAAAGTCTGTAGCAGAATCAAGGAGCTTTCCTATTGGCCCGGATAATTTTTTGTCTGACAGAGTAGGGCCATCAAGGTCAACAATGAGATGGCGCAGGAGAAGTTCAACAGTGTGCAGGTTGCACACCAACCAGACCAGCTTTCTCCCCAGGTGCAGCTCCAGCTTCCGCATTACTCCAGCTTTCACACCAGTGTTGACATTTGTTGAGTCTCCTCCAATGGCCAACAAGGTCTTATCATAACCCCTCTCTTTCAGCCAGGCAAACAGGACCTTAGCAATCTTCTCCGCATGTGACTCCTCTTTAGTTCTTTCTCTGGGGTAAAGTGGAACAGATAGTAGCTGCCAGGCTCACTAACAACACTATAGTGTTCTTCCTTGATCTTTGCGGGAAAAGATTGGTCACTGCCCTCAGCTTCCATCATCACATTGGTCAGGTCAATCCGCCCATCAAAGAGGATGCAAGAGATCCCCCACTCCTCCCTGCACTTCTTCTCGAACTGTTCCCCCAGCTCTCTCATCAACTTCTGTGCTCTCTTGACCTTGCTCTTATCAATCACTTTACTTGTATTGTCTTCTGTGATGATTCCTGCGTCAATCAGAGCTGCTGTTGCTATCGCTGCACTTGGCCTCAGCCCTATGCCATACCTTACACTAGCAAGGGCAATGTTTTGAATCTCATCATAGTTTTTCTGTACCTTTGCCGAAGCTGCTGGCTCAGGGTCAGTTTGAGGGAAGAGCTCAACTTCAGGAACAAACTCATCTTCATCACCACTTCTCTCCAATTCCAGATCCTCATCACCATCTGCCAAAAATCTCTTAATATCCTTCCTGGCTGCCTTCTCTGCTACTGCAGCACTTTCCTCCTTGCTCCTCCTTTTCTCTGCCTTCCTTTCCATCCACTGCCTTTTCAATGTCCTCATCTGTCTCTTGTGCTCTGGTAGATCAGGACCCCCTATTTGGTGGGGTCCCTTACTTCCAACCTTCTCTTTCTGTCCCTTGATGTAGGCAAGATCTTTCACAGGAATCTTTTTCTCTCTGCTGCAGGAACAGTTAATGTGGGCTTGGATAACACAGCCCTCACAGCCTCCCCCCTCACAACTGGTAATCTGACACTTGCAGGTCAAAATATCAAAGAACTTGTCTAACTTGACAATGAACCTCTCTTTGGCATCAAGTTTGCCCTTCCCAAGAGAAAACTTCACTGCCTGATTCCAGACCTCCTTCTGCTTGGACATGATGGTCACTTTTTCATTGGTAACAGGTGGCTTGAAAAGAGCATTAGCGGCCTATTGTTCTAATTCCTGTATTATTATAACCAATATCACTGGGGTTCGAACTCCAAACCTCAGTAGCTTCACTTCGCTTATAGGGAAATTACATTATCTTTTTGATAAATTATATATACTTAGTGAAAGTGTATACTGTAAAAATGTTTTTTTATATTAAATGTATACGAAAACATGTTTAGGATAAAATATATTAAATATGTACATATAACTTTGTAATAAGTTTGTAGTAAACTTCTAAACATGTTTTGGTAAAACACATTATAAAATACTAAGTGTTTTGAACCTAAAAAGACAACAATAGCAATAAATATAACTTAATATAATTTAAATATAATTTAAATATAATTTAATATAATTTAAATATAATTTAAATATAATTTAATATAATTTAAATATAATTTTAATATAATTTAAATATAATTTAAATATAATTTAATATAATTAAAATATAATTTAAATATAATTTAAACATGTTCGGATGATTATGTTTTGCATTTAAATATAATTTAAATATAAATATAAACATGTGTGAATGTTTCACCATTAAATGACCTCGTGGTCAGTATCGTAATACCGCTTCCCGTCGATCAGCAAAGTTAAGCTGGTCCCCCATCCAACTACTACCCAACAGTAGGTGGATGGGGGACCGCCTGACCGTTCTCTGTGTCTAAATTAGGTAGCGACCCATGGTTCGGATCCGAGAGGGGGGCGGGGGTCATGGTACAAAGGGGTACTTCGTGGTCATGTCGTTACGGTGCTTCCCGTAAGATCAACGAACTTAAATAACGATGGGTGACCGTCCTCTCTGGCCAGAAAATGTAGTGACCTGTGGTTATTCATAGTCCACATTAAACTGCAGGTTCCCTCTGTCATATGACCTTAGTAGAGAGCGAACAACAACAAACACAACAACACGGACGTTCCATTTGTAAAGGAAACTGGGCTACATCGTGGCCAATGTCGTAACACCGCTTCCCGGAGATCAGCGAAATTAAGCGACATTGGGTCTGGGTAGTAGTTGGATGGGAGACCGTCCTCCGCGCCCAGATTATGTAGCGACCCGTGGTTCGAATCTCACGTAAAACTGTAGGTCCCCTCCGTCATATGACCTTAGATATTGCAAAGGAGGTTAAACAACCCCAATTAAAAAAAGAGATTGTGTAAAGGAAACTTTTATAACTACGTTGGAAAAAGCTCAGGACCAAATAATCTCGTATAGGCCATTAAATTAATGGATCACCTGAAGATCAGAGCCCCAATGTATTCTTGTTTTTTGCTTTACATTATCAAATATAATAATAAATTAAATTGAATGCCCGGTTAGGTCAACTGTACACCCTTGACGATTGGTTAGGTTAAGTCGTGATATTTTCGTTAGTTTTAACGATATCATTTGGTAATTGAGGCTGGGGGCCCTGATCTTCAGGTGATCCAAATAAATTATTAATTACTAAATTAATTAATAAATTAATAAATTAATTATTAAATTACTAAATTAATTACTAAATTTAATATACTATTTCAGAAATGAAGCCTTATATATATATATATATATATATACAGGGTGTCCCGTAAGTCTGGACCCATAGGGAAAAATAATAAAATTACAAAATAGTCCAAAAATTTATTACATAATCTGTTCAAAGTGTCCGCCGTTGTGTCGCACACATAGTTGAAGACGCAATCTCCACTGCGACAGCACTTTCTGAATCACAGTCGCAGAAATTTCTTGACACGCCTCCACAATGCGTGCTTTAAGGTGGAAAATGTTCTGAAGTTTGACCTCGTACACTTTGGCTTTCAAGTGGCCCCACAAATTTAACTCCAGCGGAGTAAGATCATAATAAAAAATAATAAAAATAATAATAAAAATAATAAAAAAATATATTATAAATAAATTTTTGGACTATTTTGTAATTTTATTATTTTTCCCTATGGGTCCAGACTTACGGGACACCCTGTATATATATATATATATAACAGTTATTTTGTGCACACCTACAGGTCGCTACAATTGGTGTAGAACAATGCGGTTTTCACCATTCGATGCGTCCTTTTATTGTGCAGTGCCCATGCTAAAAAAAAATCCCTAACATAATTCCTTCCCCCCTTTTAGGGGTACAGTTCTTCCCATGCCTGTACACGCATTTTTTTAATTTTTCATTTTTAATCATAATTTTGGCACAAAATAAGTCAATATTGACTAAACATTTAATATCATTCGATTCACAAAAGATTTTTCGATTCACAAAAGATTTCTTTATCGATTCAATACAAAAAATTACATAATTAAAACGGGCAATTTAAATAAACACGAGTTTAAAGTTAAACGAGCTACACTCGAAATTATTTACCGTGAGTTTTGTGCGTTTTATTACTGTGGCTTTTGTACAAATAATTTTACGTATACACAAACAATTTGATAGGATACTGATTTATCATTCTATTTTTTAGTTGTCATAGAAATACGTTAATTAAGTTATCTGATTAGATGCGCTTTTATAGTTGAAGATCATTTTTAGAAAATTATTTATTTTCCCCACTTTAAAATATTACAAAATTTCTATTAAGTATCCTACTATCATTATGCCTGTCGCTGTAAGTAAGAAAATAGCAATTAAATAATTAATTTTAAAACATTAAATGACGTCATCAAGATCATTACGAAACCTATGGTAAAATTATTAAATACCCGGTTAGGTTCATTGAGTGCCAGGTTAGGTCATCTGTACGCCCTTGACGATTGGTTAGGTTAAGTCGTGATATTTTCGTTGGCTTTAACGAAAATATTATGACTTAACCTAACCAATCGTCAAGGGTGTACAATTAACCTAACCGGGCATTCAATTAACGTACCCGGGCATTCAATTAATCTAATCGGGCATTCAGTTGACCTAACCGGCCATTTAATTAACCTAATCGGGCATTCAGTTTACCTAACCGGGCATATATATATATATATATATATATATATTATATATAGCATTCAACATCCACCCCGGCAACGCCGGGTCGCTCCGCTATTATTGAATACCCGGTTAGGTTCATTGAATGCCAGGTTAGGTCATCTGCACGCCCTTGACGATTGGTTAGGTTAAGTCGTGATATTTTCGTTGGCTTTAACGAAAATATCATGACTTAACCTAACCAATCGTCAAGGGTGTACAATTAACCTAACCGGGCATTCAATTAACGTACCCGGGCATTCAATTAATCTAATCGGGCATTCAGTTGACTTAACCGGCCATTTAATTAACCTAATCGGGCTTGACCTAACTGGGCATTCAATTAATCTAACCGGGCATTCAGTTTACCTAACCGGGCATATATATATATATAGCGTTCAACATCCACCCCGGCAACGCCGGGTCGCTCCGCTATTATTGAATACCCGGTTAGATTCATTGAATGCCAGGTTAGGTCATCTGTACGCCCTTGACGATTGGTTAGGTTAAGTCGTGATATTTTCGTTGGCTTTAACGAAAATATCATGACTTAACCTAACCAATCGTCAAGGGTGTACAATTAACCTAACCGGGCATTCAATTAACGTACCCGGGCATTCAATTAATCTAATCGGGCATTCAGTTGACCTAACCGGCCATTTAATTAACATAATCGGGCATCATTACTATTATAATTTAGCAAAAATGTGTCTGCCTGTCTGTCCGCAGAAAAACTTTTACGTTTCTGAACCGATTTCAACCAAACTTCGTATGGTGGATGTGGGTGATGAGTAATGAACGAAAATATGTGTGACCAGCCCCCCCCCCCCACCACCACCACCAATTACTGGGCCCGAGGGCCCCCAGCACCGCGATAAAACTATAGAAAAGAACGCAGCAATTAAAATCTTGAGCTTCACAGTGTGTCAATATTTGTGAAGCTTAAGATTTTCATGACTATAGTTTTATTGACCAAATAATTGAACCCCCAGTAATTAGGGGCCTGCGACCCCCCAATTACTGTCGGTTCAATTATTTGGTCAATAAAACCATAGGAAAGAACGCAGTCATGAAAATCTTGAGCTTCACATCCGAGTTCATCGTATCAAGATTTGTGAAGTTTTAGATTTTCATGGCTGCGTTCTTTTCTGTAGTTTTATTGACCGAATAATTGGTTCGCCAGTAATTGGAGGGCCACAGGCACCCCAATTACTGAGGCCCAAGGTGAGAGGAATGGGAACGATATCCAGATAAAGGGCTATTGATGTTCAAAATAAGATACGCCGTAAGCCCACAATTCGGTTTGGGTCGAAGGTCCAAGCACCGCAGATCTAGCAAAATCGGCGCGTAGCGCCGATCTTTTGCTAGTTAATTACTAAATTAGGAGCTATTGAAGAATAGGGTCCCCAGCCTTCTTTAGTTAGCTTTATAAGGCTAACTAACGAAAATATCATGACCTAACCTAACCAATCGTCAAGAGCGTACAGTTAACCTAACGATTGGTTAGGTTAGGTCGTGATATTTTCGTTAGTTACCCTTATAAGCCTAACTAAAGAAGGCTGGGGTCCCTATTCTTCAATAGCTCCCTAAATTACTCAAAATAACTATAGATTTTAGGCGATATTATTTAGTCTTTGATTTTTAGAAATTATATGCGAGTCGTTACGAAAGTAAGGCCACTTATTGGATGTACGAAATAAGAGGCATTACTTTCGTACCGACCCTCGTAAGTTATTCTATGCAAATATTTAACTCGTAAAATGGACTCCACTTAACGCCAAAACGAGAGAAAGGTTACATTTGGAACATCAATCAATCAATTAATAGTTTATTTATAATGATAGATACTGTAATATTACAATTTCTGTTGTTACAATAATACAAATAATACAATAGTACAATAGTACGAGAGTACAATAGTACAAAAGTACAAATTGTCAGTTGGATTATCTTATTTAATTTGGTTCTTTAAGCTTTTAGGCTTTACTGGAATACACATTGCAATTATTCTAAATTTTAATGTTTAACATGTTTTCAAGTGAAAATTATTTTGCCCATAAAATATACCCAGATTCTTGGGCAAATTTAACAAATTTATTTATGCATTTTTTGTAAATTATTTCTTAATGACGTAGAAAAATCCTACATACGAGTTTTTATTGTCATTTATATATATATATATATATTATAATATATATATATATATATATATATATATATATATATATATATGTTTTCTCCGAGATGCTCAGCTTCGCAAATGTGTGCTAACCATAATGTTTCGAGCCTCTCGGAGGTAACAAGATCTGCCCAATATAAGTTAATGCAAATAATTGAAAAATCAGCCAACCCGATTAACCAAGCTATTCATCAGTACTGTCATTCTGTCTTCTAAGCTATGAACGACTTCATGGCATAAAAAGGTTTGTCTGTAACTCCACTTAACTTCGACATTGCTATTTTTCATTAACTGTATTCCTATTCTTAATACTTTAATTTTTCATTGTATTTTACTGTCAATTTGTATTATTACTATTTGTCATATGGACCAATATTCTACCAATAAACATTTTCATTTTCATATATTATATATATATATATATATATATATATATATATATATATATATATATATATATGAATAGAAACGACATAAGTGTTAAGGAACGTTTCTGCACAAGAGGAGGAGAGATAACGAATAATGAAAAATGAGGCGAACCGCCCGGGAATCGAACCCGGGCCTTCCAATTGCCGGTTGGACGCCTCATTTTTCATTATTCGTTATCTCTCCTCCTCTTGTGCAGAAACGTTCCTTAACACTTATGTCGTTTCTATTCATTTATATACTGCGCGGTCATTGCAGTTATATGCATATATATATATATATATATATATATTAGATAGCAACTTTTTCAAACGTTTTTCCTCTTCACTGAAATTTATAAACAAATTTTTTATTTAAAATATGTCGAAATATAATAGAAAATTGTCGAAGTAAATCATATGACCACGGCGAAATATATATATATATGACCTACTATAAAAATTTCTTTTGACTAGTAAAGTCGCTTTACTAAAACTTTTCGATTGGTCTTAAGCCCCTTCACCCAGCCCCCGCCCCCCTCTTCCCCCTTAAATAAAAAAAAAAGAAGCTACATTTTTAAGGCGATTTCTCGCCCAACGCTCCGCTCAGGCGCCAATTTACTTGATGGTAATTAGCCAAATTACAGAATTGGGCGATTTTCCTTCAGGGAATTTTCATTTTTGATTGCCTATTACAGAGAAGTTATATAATAGGATTTTCTGAAAGTATTTTCTGTTTTTTTTTGTTTTGTTTTTATCTTTTTTAATATCGGATGAAGCTGTAACATAAATTTAAACCAATCGCTCCACTTGAATGATATTATGCAATTCTTTACGGTAAAATTATCTTCCTATATTCAGGGGTTGGACAGGAAAATGGAAACACACTCAATTTCGCTGCTATATTTTCTGATATCATTAATGGGGTTATATATTTTACGAAGTTGATGTATGAATGCGTATAATATCGAGAACATCTTCTGTTTTAATATGTTGATGTTGTTCTTTTGCTATTCTTACAGAATAAATACAAAATGGCGCTTGGAAAAGATGTTCGTGAACGTGAGAGAGGCATGATAGTACAGTAGAAGCCCGTTTTGTTAGTGTCTCAATGACGAAAGTTGCCGGAATTGCTCATGTACCTCGAGGAACAATCTCAAAGTTATGAATACAGGAAGGAAATGAGAGAGACTACACCTCATAAGCACAGTAGTGTTCCCATTATTCCGTCCAACTTCAATTTCATTCGAGCTTTTGATCTGGTTGGTGTTATGAGAAGCTTCACTGCAATCCTCCTAACATCGTTTTGATTGATATTGGTCGTTGCAGACTATCGTTAAGTTCTAAACAAAGTTTTGATGCGACAGTCTTTGTTGGTTCGCCCTTCACAGGTCGTAATAAGGTTCTTCTGTCACATTCTGTCAATGTCGCTTTACGCCCACAATTGCTTATTTAATGTAATTTTCTTCATTTCGTTTCATATATTCATAGCCCTTGAAACTCTTACTCGAGATACACGGGCAATTTCGGCGACTTTTGTCACTGAAACACCAGTCAGACGGGCTCCCACTATCGTGCCCCGTTCACAGTCAGCGACATCTTTTCCAAGTGCCATCTATTATTTATTCTGGAGAAAGAAGAAAAATCAATATCGGAATATTGAAGTTGTAAATTATGTTAGTATAGTATGCATTTATATATCGCTTTAGCGAAGTATATGACGCCATTAATGGTGGCAGAAAATATAGCATCGAAAATACGAGTGTTTCCATTACTCTGTGCATATATAATAAATTACAGCACTTTAGGATTACTCAATACGCATGAGCAAATTACATTTAAAAATCTGCTTCACAGTGACAGTGGTATTACTGAAGAAATCGGACTTACATTTATCTCACGAACGTCTGCTGGTTTTTCGAGGTAAAGCGAGTTAACAGACAGTAAGAACGAATCGCTTGACGGGTGTTGACAAAAGCACGAAGAAAAGATAAATGTATTTGTTTTATTTAAAATTTCATGCACTCAAAAGAATGGCAAGACATATACATTGTGGGCCAAAAGTCGGGTCCTCCCTGTGGAATATTTATTAGTACAGTAAATATTCAAACTGAAACCTGTAAAGCATCTTACTTCTGTCAACTTT
Organism: Bathynomus jamesi; assembly: GCA_023014485.1. NCBI lineage: Eukaryota > Metazoa > Arthropoda > Malacostraca > Isopoda > Cirolanidae > Bathynomus > Bathynomus jamesi. The sequence goes on along the minus strand of JAJOZX010000278.1, from coordinate 956,677 downwards.
CTTTCCTACATAACATTTTAGTAGAGACGTTGGCACTTTCCTTTTATATGTCTGCACCATAGACTTCACATGACCCTCACAAAAAAGTCAAATCAGTGTTGCAGGTTAAAAAAAATTACTTTTAAAATAGTTGGTCAAATAGTGTATTACTGTTTTAACATAATTACATTAGTAACTGTGAGATTTTGTCTTAGGTTAGTTACTGTAACAAGTGTAATGAAAAATAAGCAATTATTTGTTAGCGACTGTAATTTCAAAAGACCTTGGTCAGAAATTAAACTGGATGTTGTTTCCAACCGATAAAAATCTTCTTTTTCTTAAATATATGAAACCCCTTAGACAGAGAGAGCTCATTCCCCTTCAGCTCTCGTGATGGGAGGGTGGAAAACAATAGGAATCCGCGGAAGGAAGCGTGATAGGAAGAAAGGAGGTAAGAAAGGCAGGAAGTAAGGTAGGAAAGTAGGAAGGAAGAAGATTTAATAGAAATATTAGAAATAAAGTTTTCAATAAGCGCCTCCCGCATGCCTTCCCCAAAAAGTCCTGTTCCGACTTCCATATTTATTGAGCGAACATTCTGTTGTGGCGTTTGTATTTACGATCCTATCTAGATGTTCATTTAATCTCTCTCCTCGAACTTTATCGAATCCTTGGACTGAATTTACTCAAACCACAATTTTTACTTTCGACATAAATGTTTGTGTATCTGTTCTCTTCTTGTCTCATTCTTTTATTCCCAATTTTTATCGGTACTTTGAAGGTACAATAAAGCTGCTTAATGGTACCGTTTGATTTTAAGACATTTTCTGACGCTACCACTCCTTCCAGCCTCGTCGGTAACCCATAAGAACCTTCTCCCTACCTCTTTACTCTCCCCCTCCCCCAACGAAAAAAAAAATCCTCACTCCCTTTTACCCCCCAACTACCAACCCTTTTTTTCCCCTCCCCCTACCCCCCTACCCCTTTTTGATGTTGGGCCAATCTTGTTCGAAATATAAACTTAAAGAATTAACTTGATAAGAAGCCCCTTTTTTTTTGCATCTTTTTTTTATTATTTTTTAACAAAAGGGGGGGGGGGATAAGGTGAGGGGGGACAGTTTTATTTATTTATCTTTAGAAAGTTTATCCTCCTGATTTTATGCGATTTCAACTTCATTTAAGTATTAAGATTTGATTCAGTTCACGAATTTTTTTTGTTTTTTGTTTTGTTTTTTGTTTTTTTAAGTTTACGATATTGGGTACCATTTTCATTTTAGCTTTTTTTGGTTTTCTGTTTCAGTGAATGAATATTTTAAATTACATTTTAACATATATATATATATATATATATATATATATATATATATATATATATATATGTGTGTGTGTGTGTGTGTGTGTGTGGTAAAGGGGATAATATGGACTTCTTAAGGAAAAACAAGATTTTCTAGGAAATTAACTGCTCAACAATGCCCAAACTGGATATTGTCGTACACTTGCCTGTTCTTTATACGACATAGTCAAACCTAAACACTTCATTGCTGGATCTAATTAAAATTACTAGCATTTTCAGAGTATGCCAAAGTTGTCCATATTCCCCACATATATGAGTAATATGGCCACTGGTGTCCATATTACGCCAACCATGTCCATTTTACAGCTTAAAGCAAGAATAAAAGAAAGTGATAGGATTAGTTTAATTTTTATCAAACACAATACGGTCTACTCATCACAATAGTCACAAATGTAACAATTGTCAGGTCCACCGTGACTGGTACAAGCCCCATGTGCCCACTCATAAAAAATTTGGCAAGAAATCCACTGCTCCCCAGGTCGACTCTCATTCCACGGCTCTTTGCAAACAATGCAGAACCACTCGGGATTATTTGGTGGATGATTAATTTTTCTTCAAACTGAACGTTTGCCTCTAACCTTCATAGCTTTGGCCTTTCCTCCAACTTTTCAACAAGTAGGTCCTGCATTCGTTGAAGTGAAAAAACTACAGAAACGTCTGGATTCTTATTTAGTAAGCTGTCACTATCTTATTAAGTAAGCTAGTCTGGTGGTAAGTTAATAAATTTACTGCAGATAACCATTTCTGATCCCTGATCCACACTTGTAGGGTTGGGTAATACGGCCAGCAAGTGGGAATATGGACATCCCCGTGTCCATATTCCCCAAACCCTGCCTTTGACAGCAAAGACACCATATTGAAATTACCGCTAAAACAACGCACTATCTCGCTGATTGTTTGGTAAGTCAATCTCTGTTATACCCACTGACAGGCAAACAAAAAAAAATTATCACTCTCTTTACCGTTTTAGGATGTTTAGAAAAATCATTAACATTTTAAGAAAATATTACATTTAGTTTTAATTGCTCTCTTACCTTCAATTGCTTGAAATAAGTGCTCCTTTTCCATCACTAGACTCGTGACTGATAAGTGAACAACCTAGGCATAGATGTTGAAAAGGAGATTTGATATCCATATTATCTGCAGTGTCCATAATACCTCCCTTTACCATATATATATATATATATATATATAATATATATATATAATATATATATCTTTCAAACTGCAGGCTACTACTACACGGGAAGTGAAAGCCGCCCTTGTACTCACCACGCTGCAGAAGGTTATGGTTGCCTGCAGTTTCAAAGCCTTGTTTAAATCATTGCGTTTATCATATATATATAATAGTTTACTTGCTCAGTGAAGTGGTAACACGTGTTTCTGTCATAGTCCGAATAAAAGTTAAAATACTGTGAAAATCTCATAAAATTGCCGGTATTTGTGTGGATGTCCATTGCATGCAAAGTTTTATATTTTAAATCGTGAAATTCCGGCCTTTGCCGTAAAAAAGCTAATTAATCTAGGAATCAAATCTGAAAGAAATCTTGTCCATTATATGTCTGAAACAAAGAGAATATTGTTTACCCCTAACTTCCCAGAGCTATTCCCCACAGGCTTCATCCCGCCAACCAATCAGAGAACACCTCACCACGCGATACCATCGCCGCCACCGTCTCAAAGAGTAACAGAGGCACTCTTTCTCCCACTCCCCAAATGAAACTCTTTGAACGAGGAACAGAGTCTTTCACTAGTTTTGTACTAAGTAGTATGGAAATAGGCAACTTTTTAAAATTTGCAACTTGGCAACAGACGAGACAAATACGATCAGGCGCGATTTCTATCAATTACTTCTCAACTTCAGCTGCTTGAAATGGAATGATAATAATATCTTCCTTATTTCAAGTGTAAAACAACTAAATGGAAAAAAATTTCTTTGATGATTGTTCAAGGAAAATAAATTCGTTGCGGTATTTAAATCAGAACGAGACACTGAAGAAGGAACCAAAGGAGACACTGGGAATGGCGAGAAGAGAGGAACAGGAAAGGAAATGAACGATAAAGAGAAACAAACAAAGAACAAACCAACACACGAAAAGAGCTAAAATGAGAGAAATAGAGGTGCAAGAAGTAACACACAAATAACTGATGGTGGATACTAACAAAAGGACAACCAACCATGATATGAAGATAGGATTAAAGAGTTAGACCTGTATTCACTCGAAACTAGGAGATTAAGGGGGGAGCTTATTGAAGTTTTCAAAATCGTTAATAACATCGATAATGTAAATTTTGACAAATTGTTCACTTTCGATAATAGTAATACTCGTAATAACGGATTTAAGTTGCGTGGCAGACGTTTCATTACTAATATCGCTAAAAACTTCTTTACGTTTAAAGTAAATGATAAATGGAATAATCTTCCCGCGTCAGTCGTTCATTCTACCAGCGTTAATGTGTTTAAGAACCGTCTTGACAGACATTTTAAAAATATTAACGTTGTTTAAAATAAAAAAACAAAGTTAGCAACAGGAGCTCTGGTGGTGGTGCTCGAGAATGAGTCTGTTGACGATAAATGCCAGCTTGTGACATGCCAGCGTGTGATGCCAGCAATAAAATTATTTAAAAAAAAACAAAAAATTAGACTAACACAAACGTAGATGTAGCTCGTATCGTAAACTAACCCACTTTTTGTTTAACTTTACCTACTTTTTTTTTTTTTCTTATCCTCTCCTTACTTTGCATGTCTGTAACACTCTTTTCTTGCATGTTTGTAGTTTGCATGGTATGACAGTGAGTTAAGACTGTGTTTGCATGGTTTGTAAGCGTTCTTATTTTACTTCTTTTCATCTTTCACCCCTTTCCTATTCTCTCCGACTATTTTTCTGACTTGTCGGCAGTGGCCGGCGGATGATGATGGTGAGTCTTTTTTCTCTTTTTCTGAATGAATGTTAACCCATGAGTGATAGGTGTTGCTACTTACTTAACCCCTTATTTTCTTCTCTTAACCCCCTACTCTTTCCTTTCTCTCGGGCTAACCTTAGAGTGGATCTTAGGGTCTTTGTTAGCCTTAGCTTCTGTAGATCTGTAGATCTGTAGATATACAGAAGTTATCACCAAATAATGAAATAAAACTGAGATCAAAAACAAAAGACTCGAGGAAGAATATGATGGAAGCTATCTACAGGTATTATGTAAGCGGTAATTGCAGATATAGAGGAGGTGCGTATCCAAACCTGTGTAGGTTCTACTACAATAATGGGCACTGTAAATTCGGTGATAATTGCAAATTTTACCACCTGACAATTTCCAAAACTTACACAAGATATGGAAGCTGCAAGTATGGTGACAAGCATGGCCGTAACTACCTATGAGGTCACCGAGGTCCGGACCTCGGTAATTATTTCCTAAAAAAAAAAAAAGACTGAACCGTTCTCCGTGTATGAAACGCATATTACCACTTTTCTTTTGAAAAGAGGGAGCGTCGAGCGTTTTGTGTTTTGTGTTTAGTGTATAGCTTGGGTTGTGTTTGTAGATGTCATTTTGGTCTGAATTTTGCTCCTCCCGCCGCGCTCGAAAAAAATCTGGACCTCACTAATTTCTAAACCCTAGTTACGGCCCTGGACTGACAAGTGCTACTATCATCACCTTCCGACAAACTCTAACGACTGTAGGCGCAAAACAAAGAAACGTACGAATGAGAACCACGAAAAAAAATTTTTCGACATCGCCGATACAATGCGGCTACTAAGATTCATACAACAAATACAGTTGATACAATTGAAAACGTCTGACCGAGCCGTTTTCAGGCAAGAAGTTACCGGAACAGATAAACGGAAACCGCTTTCCCGGAGGATCATAGGACTACGAAACATGCAACATTGAAGGATAAGGAATTTGTAATACGTAAGAAACAAAGCAAAATTATGTAGCCAAACCACTCGCTATACAAAATTTCATATCTGAAAGGATTTATAGATGAAACTAGAGGTGACTTCGCGCCGATCATAGAAACACATCTTAAAGACTGCCGAGAAAACTGTGAAAACTGCGAGTATTGCACGGATAAAAAAGCAATACAAATCGATGGTTATAACATACTACGACCCGCCAGAACAGAAAGACGAAGCGGTAACTGTACTATGTACATACGTGAAAACTATATGGTAGATATAACAGTAAGTATATCAAACGGTTACGTGGAACTTTTAGCGGTGAGAACTGAAACACTAAAGGCAATACTAATAACCATTTTTAAACTTCCGAACGCTCCAAATGCAAAATTCTCTGATGCCATTACTGAGATCAGAAACCTAATAAAGTCCCTAAATGCTCCAACCCCCAATATAATACTGTGTGGGGATTTTAATTTCACATTTATAAAATGTAAAAGGGTAGGAATAAATGTATATAAAACCAAGACAAAGGAAGCACAAGAGAACGAGCAAAATTGCTGATGGCTCTAACAAATGAATTTATGTTAACACAAGAAATACTGGATAACACTAGAAAAGATCTGGGTCTAGTATTTACGAACAACAACTTAACTGATGACGTAAAAATAACCCCAACAATTATATCTGACCACAACTTTATCGAAATATCAACCAATATGACGACAATCCTAAAAGGAAATACACACACCAAAGAAAGAAGCAAGTTTGAGATTTTCAACCTAACCTCCAAGACTATAAATTGGGAAGAAATCAGACAAAAAATGTTCTAAATAGACTGGAAAATAGTCTATAAGAAAAAAAAACAATTGAAAAGATAATAATGATAATAACCTCAGCAGAAAGGTTGCTCGAAATTACAGGAAAATATATTAAAAAAAATGAAAAAAGGAAAGGAATTATTTCTAGAGACAAAAGCGAACAATATCCCGCAAAAGAAAAAGAATAACTGTAAAAATTAATGAACTGCACAGATAACAATATCAGAAAAGGTGATCCAAGTAAAGCTGAAGAGTATCGATGAGGAAATACAAACTCTAATTAAGGGTCATTTAGAGAGGGAAGAGGAAGGTTTGGTAGAAGTAATAAGAAAAAACCCAAACTATTTCAGTAACTTTGCGTAAAGAAACACAAGAACTCGCGCCACTATCAGGTCTTTAAAGGAAAAAAAATAATGAACTGAACGACAATTTAAAAGAAATATCTGAAATTTGATTTCTCAATATGGACCAGTTTTCGGTATCCCAAAAAGCGACAAAGTGTATCCGATCGAAATACCTTCTTTGAAGAGAAATTACAAAAGAGAACATAACTGATTTTGGCTTTACCTCAGAAGATATAGCGCGCTATAGGATAAAAGAAATCACAGTCAGCTCTAGATCCGGACAAATGGAATGCCTAAGATGATTAAAAACTGCAAGAATTAAATAACTACACTATACTGGATATGGAGAAGATCTGCAGACACAAGAACTTGCAGAGCTGGGCACTTGCGGCATATTTTGCGGTACTGCGGTACTGCGGTACTACCAAACTACCAAACCGGTACGCGGAAATTTGAATGCGGTAGCGGTACTGCGGTACTTTCAGCGATCCTTTGCGGTACTGCGTTATGCGGTCCCGGTTTGGTAGTTTGGTAGTACCGCAGTACCGCAGTACCGCAAAATATGCCGCAAGTGCCCAGCTCTGCTTGGCAAGAAGCATCCGGACATCCTGAAGAGGGCGAACATTGTCCCTATTTATAAAGGAGAATAGATCTCAAGCAAAGAAGGATCCTATCTGCTTTGCAGATAGCTGGTGAGGGAAGCTATATTTTTGGGGCCTCTTTGCGAGTGACCCATTGCCCATGTCGGGCTAACATCATGAAAAAGAAAAAACTATAGTGTTTGTCATTTACCATTACTTATTCGGACTATAGTGGATTTAATTTTTCCAGAAGAGTTCCTTGTTCCATGCACGGTTTGCGTGTATCATATATAAAATGGTTTATATACAGTCTGCGTGTATCATATATAAAATGGTTTATATACAGTTAAATATACAAAAATCTAATAAGTTTATTTAGATAGATATATATCACATACATTCAAAACCTTTCCCTCCTGGCTTTTTATATTGCAAATTCATCAATAATATCATCATAGGACAGCTTCCGGCCTACCTCCCGATTGATGCTCATGATGGCAAGCCCACTCAGACGTTCTTGTGCCATTGTTAACCTGAAGTACGTTTTAATTAGCTTCAACTTGGAGAAGTTCCTTTCAGCTGTGGCTACGGTCACTGGAAGAGTGACTGCAATTCTGAGAACAATCCGTAGGTTTGGATATAACTCTATCAGCCGCTTCTCGTGTATGTAAGTCAGCAATTCCAAAAAAAATTGCCAGATTTTATTTTGAAATAAAATGAATGGCGCTGGAAAAGTTTTAAAAAATCAAAATTTGGCCCATTTTTTTTATTTCTGTCAATCATTCATTAATTAATTTTTTTATGTCGCTCGCTGGGGTGTCCCCCACCTGGCGGGGCCCCATGCACACTGCGTGATATACGTAATGGAAGAGCCGGCGCTGTGTACAGTTGTCCGCATTATGTAATGTTCCTCGCCTCACAGGCGACTCCGTACATGTGGAAACGCCGCAGTGATAATCAAGGTACCCCAACTGGGGGAAGGTGGGGTGGAGGGGGGACATCCGAGTCCAACAACATATAACACAGACATATACTGTATATCTAAAGGACAATTGAATGTGCATTCATTGACATACAGGTACAGGTACATATTGTAATGTCTATGCTCATAAAGATAAACAATTAATATGATCGTATACGAGTACAGTGTTGAACTCTATGTAGTTTACTAGTCTTATACAGTAATAAGGTTCCATTATGATTACTGCAAGTCTATATGAACAGCTACCACAATACAACTTTTTATATACTAGTGAATTTTAACCAAAATAGACATTACACAACCAATTACAATAAAATTACAATAGTTTATAATATTTAGACATTAGGTAGTTAAGAAAATGTAAATTTATGGACAACATAACTTATTATGCTTTGCCATTTTTGTGAATGTAAAATATTTTTATATAATTACACTTTGAAGTGAGTATAAATTATCATAGTGTTTTTTGGTGTTCAATTTTCTGTAAATATAGATTTTGGTTTGTAATGAAAATTTTAAAATTTCAAATAATCAATAAGAGAATCAACTAAATATGGCCGATGCCAATGCCAAAAAAAAAGCCAATTCTGCCAATGCCGATACACCACTAGTTTTTATTGATTTTGATAATTTTCAGGGCCAGGTTCTTTACTGGTAAATATACTATTCAATTTGATGTAATAACATGTTTTATAGATTTAATGACTAACACATGTTGTTTATACCCTCATGTAATCGCAAGTTTCTTTAAAAATATCATCATATTTGTTAAACTTTAAGACAAAAAATGTCTCACCTTCTAATTTTTTTTACAGATAAGATAGTGTAATGGCTCCAAATAAAGAAATTTCATACAAGAATAGGTTGAAAATTATTGTTCTTCATAAAGAAGGCAACACTCAAAGACAAATAGCTGCTAAAGCTGGAGTATCATTGTCTACTGTTCCCAAAACACTTTCTCACCACTCACAAACTGGGGATATGAAGAACAAAACAGGTTGAGGATGGAAGCAAAAAACATCTAAAAAGGATGATGAGTATATAATAATGATGAGCAAGCGTAATAGAAAGAAGACTGGTAGGTGGGGAAGGGGAATGAGGGAGTGTGGAGGTTGGTTGTGTAATGTCTATTTTTGGTTCAAATTCACTAGTATATAAAAAGTTGTATTGTGGTAGCTGTTCATATAGACTTGCAGTAATCATAATAGAACCTTATCTATACTAATAATTGTGACGGTCGAACTGCCTGCGAACTTTCTTTGTTTCTTATGGCCAGCCAAACTACTGGCCAGATTTGGATGAGACTTGGGAGATAAGGATAAGTGAGGCCGGGGAAGAACATAGGCTATGTGATGTCGGCCTCCGAGGTCATCTGAGGCCGCTGGAGGCCCCTGTAGTCCAGATTGGTTGAAAGATAAGATAGTGACATCATAGACACGTCATAAAAGATAGTGACATAAAATGGGCGGAGCTCTATCATAGAGACGTCATAAAATGGGTGGAGCTCTAGCATATATATATATATATATATATTAGAACATAGGCATGTGGCGTCGGCCTCCAAGGTTATATATATATATATATACACTAGGATGGTTCTTACAAATATTAAAAAAATTTCGATATTAAATTTTCCAGGCTCCCAACCCATAACTAGGTACTCTTGAATGAATGAACTTATCTCATAGAGTTTCTTCTATTTTAGAGAATATTTAGGGTTTGCGCAGACTTAATAAATTTCTGTATTTCATGGGTAATTTTTTAAAATTTTATCAAACGGAAACTAAAATAAAGGATAACTAATAAAACAATATAAATGATGAATACTTTAAGAAAATGAACATAAATAATCTTCGCGGTATCTCAAATATGCTACCAAAATTTAAATAAATCTCCATGTAAAGTAGGATCATAAAACTAAGTGTTCTTTCCAAAAAAACATAACATCCCAAAACATGATAAGCAAAAACAATATATTCTTCATATTACAAGAAATAAAAACAAAATATTTTTAATGTTACAAGAAACCAAAACAACATATTTTTCATATTACAAAAAAGTGTTATTGAATATTGGACTCAAGTGTGCATTTTCTGCTGTCAGGATATTTTCGACGATGATTAGCGACAACCTGCATCAGATACTGCAGTTGCTCCTCGTCGTGAGTTAATCGGCAATTAAACTGTTCAATGAGGGCCACTGCTCGTTCAGCATTATCATTAACAACTTTCATACCTTTCACAATGTTACATGCATATTTCTAACTATCATGAACTGTCCAGAATACAGGATCTTCATTAAGGAATTCGTCTGAAATGTCCAAACTTCTGAAAAACTTAACTGAGTTTTTCGATGTTAAGTCAACAAGGCTGACCTGAGCATTATGTGGAAGCTCGATCCGCTTTGGACAATCATCACTTCCTTCTTTGGTCCTCATGGCCTGAACCATCTCACGCTTAACGCTTACAGGAACGTCCTCGTCGAATAATGCAAGGGGCAGCATTTCCTCTGACAGATACCAGACATGTGAGCTGAATTTTCTAATGGCAGCTTCTGCGATGATCTTATTTGGGTATCTTTGAAGTTTTTTAAGGAGAATAAGGTCTTCATGCGGAGCAGATACAGAAACAGAAGCACGAAACCATGCTTTCATGTAAATTCGGACAGCAAAGAAAGAAATTTCGTTTAGGGCCCTTTCTTCTTCGGTAGTTAGTTGAAATTGACTCTGAAACAACCATACCTTGATGGAGTAGAGAACCTTAGCCGTCCATCGGGCGTGATGCATAGCTCCTGGAGTTTTAAAGCGAATTTCTTTTCCATCCCAAGAGTTATGGCCCAAGAAAAGAAGTGCCAACTCCAGAAATTCTTTGTAATCATCTCGAACTGTTCCTTCCTGTAGCATCTTGCAAGCAAAAGAAGTTAATGACCTCTTCTCTTCGTTGTCGATGTCATCTGCAGCCGTCTTATATCTGGACTGATGAATTTGAGGCCAAAACTTCTTGAAGCGCATGAATAAAGGTACTTGAGGGCCAGAAGGTGTTCCAAAATAAGACCCGAAAACAGCTCCAAACACCAATTCCATAATATGATGACGGCATGGAAAATGCAGGTGGTTTTTCCCTAGTTTTTGCTCGAGGAGAACGCAAGTTCCTGCGCGATGGCCAGTATTTGAAGCGGTAGTGTCAAAACTCATCCCAACAACAGACTGCTCCAGCCCCCACTTTTGGAGCTGGTTCACAATAGCTTGAGATTGCTCTTCTCCTGTTCCGGAAGAGAGTTTTGGAACACCAAGGAGCTTACACGTCTTTGCTGGAGACTAAGACAGGGAGATGATGGACGTTGGCTTGACCAGTGGGGTCCGGGAGAATTTTTCCATCCCAATGAACAATGATAGGACAGTCAGTGTTGAACTCTTCCATTATGTGTTGAGCCGTTAAAGAGCGATGCTGCTGTCTATACCGCCTCACACTAGAACGGTTAATAACTAGCTCCGATACGTCATGACCAAGTCCCTGTGCAGTAGCTGCCAACACGAAGGCTGCTGAGCGATCACTAACATTCGTGCGATCAAGGGTTGATGCTAGATTAGGAGTCATGATAGCGTTCGTTGCACGTCGACGCTTTGGATGTGAAGAACCACCTGCTACTGCACCGAATTCTTCCTTCTCTGTACCCGATTCCTCGGCATCACTGGAAATACTACTGTTATTTTCACTGGAAGAGCTTTCCAAATGTGCAGTTGAGGTTTTTGCTTTGTCCCGGGAAGCCACAGCAGCCTGATATTCCGCATATTTGAGCCTCCGCTTGATAGCCGCTTCCTCCTTCCGAACAAGGACCATATGAATCCCAGCCATAGATCCTTTGATCTGCGTTTCTGACCTCCTCTTCATGCTTTTCTTTAGTCTCTGCCACTTAACAAATAATTTATTTAACTTTTCCATTGAGTGGTCTGTGCGTTTGATAGGAATTCGCGCTCGATTCCAAAACTTTTCTACGTCCAGAAGTACCTCTTTCAAACTATCTTTTACAGTTCTTTTTTCATTTTGGTGAAGATGAAGGAATACTGATAACACTTCACCATTCGAAGGCAATTTTGCCCCTATAAGTTTGTCCTGCCAGTGCTCCATTAGAAATGGGGGTGCTCGAGTGTTAGGTTTAATCTTTGACATTGTGAAACTTTACCATGAGAATGGAATGCTTACTGAATTTACACGTGACTTGTTAGTGATGTACTTTCGATTAAGTAAATATCATACATGCAGACTATGGTGCCATTATATAATTATGAAATTAATAAATGATGACTTAGGTTTACGAAATGTTCATCACTATTAAGTGGAAGAATGTATGATATTTTAATTTTTTAAATGTTTATATATTTCTTGGTGACAGTATGTTCATTGAACTAATTGTAATAAAAATAACTATAAATAATGACTGGGGGCTCTTTTGTTGGGAAATGCAACGGCTTTGCGCGACTCCTTATAATAGAAGTAGGTTCACAAAAATTCTTGGTAAGTGTCTTTAGTAGGAGTACAATCTTTTCCCGCATTGGGAGCGTGACAATTCAAAAGTTCATTTTTAAGGACCACCCTAATATATATATATATATATATATATATATATATATATATATATATATATATATATATATATATATATACAGGCTATGTGGCGTCGGCCTCCGAGGTCATATATATATATATATATATATATATATATATATATATATCGAATCCTCCGGTAAAATTATTGAATGTCTGGTTAGGTTAATTGAATGCCCTGTTAGGTCAACTGTACGCCCTTGACGATTGGTTAGATTAAGTCGTGATATTTTCGTTTAAACTAACGAAAATATCACAACTTAACCTAACCAATCGTCAAGGGCGTACAATTAACCTAACCGGGCATTCAGTTGACCTAACCGGACATTCAGTTGACCTAACCTGGCATTCAATTAACCTAACCGGGATATATATATATATATATATAGTGTTCAACTTCCACCCGGGCAACGCCGGGTCGCTCCGCTAGTTACTGTATAACTCAGACTGAGTGTATAAGACTAGTAAACTACAGGGTGTCCCGTAAGTCTGGACCCATAGGGATTTATAATATTTTTTTTTATTATGTTATTATTATTATTTTATTATTATTATTTTTTTATTATTTTTTATTATGATTTTTATTTGTGGGGCCACTTGAAAGCCAAAGTGTACGAGGTCAAACTTCAGGACATTTTCCACCTTAAAGCACGCATTGTGGAGGCGTGTCAAGAAATTTCTGCGACTGTGATTCAGAAAGTGCTGTCGCAGTGGAGATTGCGTCTTCAACTATGTGTGCGACACAACGGCGGACACTTTGAACAGATTATGTAATAAATTTTTGGACTATTTTGTAATTTTATTATTTTTCCCTATGGGTCCAGACTTACGGGACACCCTGTACATGGAGTTCAACGCTGTTCACGATCATATTAATTGTTTATCTTTATGAACACAGACATGTATGTCAATGACTGCACATTCAGTTGTCCTTTAGATATACAGTATATGTCTGTGTTATATGTTGTTGGACTCGGTTGTCCCCCTCCATCCCACCTTGCCCCCAGTTGGGCAGTTGGGGTACCTTGACTATCACTGCGGCGTTTCCACACGTACGGAGTCGTCTGAGAGGCGAGGAACATTACATATGCGGGCAACTGTACATGGTATCATATTGTACAGGGTGTTCAAAAAGAAACGCAACCCATTATAGAATGCATATATCATTGTAACCTAACCCTCTCCTTTTTGTTTCGGGTTGCGTTTCTTTTTGAACACCCTGTATCATGTATGAAAATTATAAAAAATAATTACAAGCATAATTTCAGTAAATTTTATGACAAAAGTTATTTTTTGATAAAATTGCGTCTAATTAAATTAATTGGAGTTATTCTTTAATTAGCACTTAAATTAAGGTTCACTTCAACCCTCTGTCCCATGACACCCATTTTACCGACTTTAGTGTATTAACGCCAGACGATTTTACTCAATCTTAGGGGACACATCGATGTAAGAAGAGGTTAAGTGTATTGGAAACAGCAGCGACCTCTCGCATTGTGTATAAATACTTTGGTGCGTGACCAAGCGACCTACCCAGTTGTAAGTTAGGTTAGCTTAGGTAGATTAGGTTATACGTCTGATTAGCTTAACTAAGGCTAAGACATTGTCCCTCAAAATGTCATATCAACTAGTTCTACAGCGTGAAGGAGAGAATCTTGCATTTTAAAGATGCCTTTTGGCTATAACCGCCTTTCGTTCTTTTTCGAATGTAAACAAAGAATTTGAGTTCTAATTTCAACATTTACTTCAAATTCGTTTCAGAATTCGCCTTTTCCGAGGAATCTTCAAAAAGGTTAATCCCGCGTTGGAGAGTGGATCAAAATGCGATTTTCTCTCGAGTAAATCGTCGATAAGCGTCGATTCAAAGCAGCTGTTCTTGACCGGAAATGGATCAGTCTTCGGAAGATTTTTTTTCCCTTATTATAACCTCTTAATACATAAGTTTAAAGAGGAATGGCTCTTACAACCTAATTTTAATTTTATCATATATATATACTACATATATATATATATATATATAATATATATATATATACTAATATATATATATATATATATATATATATATATATATATATATATATATATATATAATATATATATATATATATATATATATATATATATATATATTAGTATATATGATGGATTTCATATATATATGTTTGTACATACAGTATATGATAATGGAAAAGCAGAACCAAGTCACATACAGAAAATAGTTATTCATTATGGACCACGACGTTTCTGAAACACAGATTCCACCCTCAGTGTTTCAAATTTTAAAAATTTAAAACTAAATAATTTAATTAAAAAGTAATACAAATGAACACTACCACAAAATTTAAAAAAAAAGTATATGAATTAACAATTTTACTTTTTAAGACCAAAAAAAAAGCAAAGAGAAATTATATAAATTTTCAAAATTATATGTAATATGATTCAAAGTCTTAATTAATATGGAGATAAACATTTCACAGGAAGCGTATCGTAGCTAAAATAACACTTATAGGTATATGAAAGTTATAAAATTTGGGTAGTTGACATTTCCCTAGGGGTTGTTGATTGGTTTTTATACAGTGTAAAGTTTTGTAGATGATAGCTGTTCGTTCAAGTACTTAAAATGAAAGGTGGTTAATTCGGTCAATTAAAAGTGGTTTTACTGGTGTTGATTTCAACCAACCTTTGAAATGAATGACGGATCAATGAACTACTTCAAACTGTATGAATTAATCATCATTTCCAATTTTTAACTAGTCAGAAATCCATATTATGCTATAACCACTCTTTCAGCAAGGTTTTCTCTATAAGTTAAATGAACTTATCACCACTGTCCAATCAGTGGTGATGAGGTTAAGTTTAATGAGGTTAAATGATCGTCAGTGTAGGGGGAATAATGCATTGAAAACCTTAGCCTGTTTTGCTGGTACCTCTGCGTACAAATTTTTTCAGTGATATCTTATCTAGTGGACAGTAAAACCCATCACTTGCCCAAGCTAGGAAACAATTTGTAGTTTTATCTATATTTTTACCATTATAAAATCGATCAAGATTCTCGATATTTTGCCAGAGGAGAGAGCAAAGAACTTTGCCTGACTCCGCTGGAGTAACCAAATCACTCGAACAATGCAGGGTGATTCAAAAGTCAGGTTACATAGGGCTTTTCTGTTTCTTTGCAGGTAAATGAGTTATGAGATGTTATCGAAGGAGGAGCGCATTGATGTGATATTCCTAGCTGGCTGCACAAGTGCATTGCTGTTAACGGTGGCCATATCGAACATGTGATGTGACTATTCCCCTGTATCATTACATAATACAGTATTCCCTATGTAACCTGACTTTTGAATCACCCTGTACAGTACATTGTCTCATCTAACCGTAAAAGAATGGTTGGTGTACCAAATTTCAATATATTTAAAATGTACAAAGAGACTTTCTTGTGAGAATGAAAACTGCATTTCCTCGCTTGCTAGGAAAGAATGCACGTCCAATTAACATATAGTACAACTCCTTCTAATCTAATATAACCAATCAGTCTAAGAAATTAGCACTGTGGGAAGTAGTTGTGGGCGTGGCTTTAATGATAACAAATGATACCATCCAGTGCGAATGGGTTACGACTTTTTAACCAAACAATGAAGCTAGTCAGTCTATTCTGAATAAAACTTTAGGAACTGGGCATATGGCTTGGTCCCTTACCTTGAATTTAGTCTCTCTACTAGTTAACAAAAAATTGAGGTTAGTCATTTTATTTTATGCCGTTAAGTGGGGATTTCGTCACATGAATAACTTTAAAAATCAAATTTTAATGACTAGTTAATTTTTGTTTTGGGGGAGACGGGGGGAGGAGGGGATAATTTAACTAAAAAGTTAACTTTTGAAACTGGATATGTCTGTTGACCTGACAAGGCGAGTCTTTCAAACCCCAAAATTTTCTCAGTATATATATATACACCTCATAACCTCGTAACAGTTCCGTGCGTTGGTCTCTCTTCACACGAAGGTCAAGCTGGTGGCCTCGCCTCTAGTCCTGGCTTGGTGGAGAAACGAATTGCTCTCTTGCGCTATCCATCGCATAAAGTCAGGTACACCCGGCTCATCTGGTACCATCCTCAGCCTGGCAACTTATATATATATATATAAAGTCAGGTATATTTTGATTATGTAAGTGTTATTTGATAATAATGTTTACTGTATTACAACTTTGTTATATTACTTCCCTGCTTGTCCAACCGGAAGTCGATAGATAATTACATATAAAGCAATTCTGCTTAACGAACCTCGTCGAGAGAACTAAATCTATTTTTCTTTATTTCCTTATAAAAATATAAGAATATATTGCACTTTGTACGATATATTATTATTAATAATTATTTTCTACCTTTTTATTACGAAGCCAAGTTTTTGTATCACGTGTTCTGTCAGTCTCGGATGATCACAATATCTTGCTTGTTTTATTAGCCATCCCGTGACGAGTACGAAAGACGTATGAATCATTCGCAGTTTCGCGCTATTTTCCCCTTTACGGTTTTTAATAATAAGTACTAATACAGAAAAGAGATTAAAAAAATACTTGCGAAGTTTATTTATCGGAGTAAAGCCTTTATAAGACGAAGGCGTTCGATGGCTTCCATCTAAGAAAGACCAAAAATACAAGCATTCTGAGAGCAATTTTGAGCTTTTTCTTTGACTCTAATAAAGTTGATGAAGGAGCGCGCCGCCCTCCCCCCTTACAGAAATAATATTCTAAGGGATTCTGGTCCCTACTCCCTCAAATATTAAAGGTAACAAACTTTTACTCTATCGTTAAGTTTAACGATAGACCTCGTATAATAATCTTTAGAGCATAGATCGTAACCTCTCTCTGCTTTATTGGTCTGAATTCAATTTATAAACAATTAGTTATTATGTCTTAAGCAAACACGAACGAGTCTTCAGGTAAATATTTACAACTAGTCCACATTTAACTGTCAAAAAAATGTCTTTTTTTCTAGTATTGGCGGAAATGTAATGTGAAAAATGGGAAATGTCTTGAACAAATTTATAAAAATGTTAATAAGATAATATTAACAATAATAATAATAATAATAATAATAATAATAATAATAATAATAATATGGATTAAAATTGTTAATTCTAAACATATACAATAACTTCCAACCGTCTTGCATTATTATAAAAGATTTAGTATCGACAAATGACTGCTGAGAAAGAAATGTCCAACTTTAATTCAATCAAAGTCCCCTATACATTATAAATCCTAAAAAGAGGAGTACACTCCCTATACGAAAGTTCTGTAAATCATTGAAGCTGAAGTACCTAGTGGAATTTTATTTTTGTAATTTTAGCATTCCAACTAGTAAAGGGTTCCTACCATTGACTGTATAGGTCCCCTTTCTGGTATAACTTTTCGGTATATAGGGTTAAAAAGAGAGCCAGCAAGTTCCTGGTTAGTGTCTGTGCGGTCCCCTATTTTGGAACCTAATTCTTAATCTATTTTGACGGTAATAGGGAACGAAGTGGTTTTAAATTTTTATGTCATACGAAACTTTACTGCTGACAGTGTAGTGGATTGTACACTCCGAACTGACATGATTCCCGCATACAGCGTCTTACTTTATTGTAGCAATCCTGTGTACACTATAAACACACTATTAGATGTTTGTTTATAGACTCTGTGTTCTATTTTACTAGCATTTAGATGTAGAATTGAATGCACATTTATAATGAATGTCATTGTACGTTCCATTTCAAATTTATAATATTACCAAACTATTAAAAGTAACGGTGCCTGACTTACACGTTTCAGCCGAAACGTATATCAAAATGTTAATGAAGGGGTCTCAATCAACCATGCATTTCAAGGGAAAGTGTAACCAAAATCATTATGAATGAGTATTCAAATATACGTTTGAAATGTTACTTAAGTGGGACTGAAAACGTATAATCAAACGTTTAATAAATTAGGTTCATAGTACAGTTTTAGCACCCAAATATAAGTGCCAAATATTTAAGTAAAAAGTTATGAAATTTACGGTGTCTCTCGCGAAAAACATTTTATCTTCATCCCATTTCGATGCGCCTCCATCAGCCTTTCCGTCAGAGACATCTCTTTCCACGTTATCTGCTTCGCCTACGTCATCCTTTCTATTATCAACAATCATCTTTTCCCTCATCGCCGACGTTATGAGGAACATCGCCTTTACGCAGCGATGTAGTCGGAGGCACTGCATCCAAGTTTTGGCACTGAGCGTCAACAAAACAGAAGCGCTGATTGGCACTCAACAAATATTCTTAATTAATCTTCCCCTCTTGAACTTGGTACGGACGTCAAAATTTAATCTATTTATTAGTTTCCGTGTTTCTTTGCCCTTTCCTTTAGACAAAGTTTGGGGCTAAAGCTTTGAACGGTTTTTTTTTAAACAGAATTAAGGTTTTCACTTGCATAATAGAACCAATTAGATCGGAGAGACTTTCCTTTTTGGTATGAACTTATTTTGAGATGTTCTATCATTCCTATTTTGCTTTTAAAACATTGTAAATTTTAATTCTGATATCTGTTTTCCTACTTCTTATAGATTTATTTCTTTAACTTTATATAGTTACACAATTACACAATTCAACCAAATTTTTTTACTGAAAATCCCCGATACAAGCGAAATATTTCAGTGAATCAACGCTCGCTGACTGAATTCACTGATGATCGACTCGCCATTTCAATTTCCATGTATATTGTTTTTTTCAATTTAAACTTTTATTATTATTTCCAAACATTCTAGAATCAAACTGACAAAACAGACTAGAACTGAATAACGAATGATTCTGCCGAACAGATTATAACAGACGCACTTCAACCAAAATCTTTTTTTTAGCTATTTTTCAAAAAAAAGTTATTGTAGAGGGCGCTGTAATGAAATTTAAGTTACAATTCTATTCTCTTTTCAGTGATCACCTTTCAAAATTTTGTCTTTTTCTAATTTTTAACTATAAACAAAACTTTCCGGGGGTTTTACCCCAACAACAAAAAAATATCTCGATTTAACATTTGTTTTGCAAACTTACTGATATGACAACCATTACGAGACAGATTTCAGCGGGAATATTTAATTATTATAATTGGAAAAAAAAAAAAGTTAATTTAATTCTGTAAATTTTTATTTTACTTCAATGAAAATAAAAAGTGTTTCAATCATTTTCACTTCAAAGGATCCTCAAACACGGAATGAACAAGAAAAACAAAATTTTTTACATACACTTCAAAAAAAAATCCTGAATTTTTTTTTTAATTTTGAATTTTCCTCAAATATGATTTGAAAATTTTTACAAAATTATTTTATTTTTGAAAGAAAAACTTATATTATTTTTTCGAAATATTTCGATAAACTTCAGAAAAGAAAAAAAAAAAGATGTATGTGTAATATTTTACTTTTATTTATTTATTTTTGTCCAAAATTAAAAATTTAGCGACCCATCATGACTGAGAGATAGAATTTATAGATTTCTGATCCAAAAAGCGTAATACTCCAATCAAGCACGTTTTTGCACGCAAATAATGGAACTCTAATCTCGTTTACTGCATAAATTCTTGACTATTCGACTTTTCTTGCGTTAGCAATCGTACATAATCTATCTTTTGTCTTGGCTTCGGCTCATTTTTTCTAATAAAAAACTTTGCTCGTATAAAAGCTCCAAATTACACGTTATCTCAAAATCTTTCAGAATAAGATTTTCTTGCGTATAATGAATAAGTGGGTCGCGATTCAGTTCCATTTTATGGAGACAAGAAAGATACTAATATGAAATATTATACAGTAACTTATTTAAAGATAACAGCATAGCTTTCGAACGTCATTTCTACGTATCTTCCTCGTCGGCAATACTCGTAAAACAGTTCGCCAATAGCTTACAATCTCTCTTCTATTTTGCTTTATCGAAAGTTACAAAGAATAAAGCTTCTTCAAGGACGGACACTGATATAAATCTTCGGAATCTAGTTTTCTTCCAGTCAATATTACACCAATTCACAAACCCCCAATCTTTATATATATATACAGAAAGAGAGAGAGACAAAGAGAGAGAAAGACAGAGAGAGAGAGAGAGAGAGAGAGAGAGAGAGAGAGAGAGAGAGAGAGTATCACTCGCAGTTTGCTTGCTGTCTGCATGTAGCATGCATCAAAAGATAAAAATTATTTCTCTGTCCGAGCAAAATAATGTTCTTATTATAAGAAAATAGCTATGAATAAATTAGAAAATGGTTCCATGCATTAAAACATTACCAAACAAAAAAAAAATAGGAAAGTAAATTGATGCAGTTATGAAGTAAATTACCTATCGGATATCATCAGATATTTTGAGTCGTAAATTGCAGGAAGAACTTCCCAAATTGCAAAAAAAACAAGTTTTAATCAATCTGAATACACACACACACACACACACACACACACACACAATGGTGTAGTGGTTATCGTCGCTGACTACGAATCCATCGGCCTCGGGATCGAGACCCAGTGATGGCAGGCGGCGCGCAGCAAAACCCAGTTGTTTATCCTTTCACACAATAAAGAATTTGGTTGGTAGATAAATTGGTACCCTGGGTAGCCTAGTGGTTGAAACGCTGGGCCGCTGGCGGGGCGTGGTTCAGATTCCACGTTAAACTGTAGGTCTAAGGTGGCGTGAAAAGCTTGACCTTCGTCAGAATGAACAATTCGGGCGGAAGCAAACCAAAATGTGTGTGTATATATATTATATCTATATATATATATATATATATATATATATATATATATATTAATATATAATATATAAGAAGAAATTAGACAACTAGAAGGATTCAGAGAAGCTTCACAGCCAAGATTAAGGGGTGCAAAGAACTAAATTACTGGGAAAGGTTAAGCGAATTAAACCTCTATTCACTGGAAAAGAGGAGAGAGAGATACACCATTATTTACACTTGGAAAATAATAGAGAAACTAGTCCCGAATCTTACTCTGAACCCTGTAACTCCCCAAACAACGGTGGAAAGTAGAAAAGGAAGACTGCATCGTGTTCCCAAATTAAAGGCTAGACAGGGAACATCCTTAACCCTGAAAGAAAATAGTTTTGTTGTGAGAGGACCAAAACTGTTTAATCAGCTGCCCGAAGACCTAAGGAACACGAGTGGGGTTGCAGTGGACATCTTCAAAAGAAGATTAGACGCCTGGCTCAGAACAATCCCCGATGAGCCGGTCGTACCTGGCTATGTGAAGTGGAGAGTACAAGAAACCAACTCCCTACTTTACCAGGCCAACTCGAGAGGCGGGGAGACAAGCTTGATCTTCGTGAAATGAGGAATTATCGTGCGGAACATTTGAGCACTGAAAGAAATATAAAATGCTGATGATTTTATATAAAGTGAAAGGGAAGTGTTTGCTGCCAAGCCGAAATGCGTGGCAGCGTCGCGTAAAAGTGGAAGATGGCCTGGAGGGACTACTCAACTACTTGGTGTGGTAGTGCCGTGTTTGCACTTTGTGTGGTAAGTTGTTTTATAGGGTTGCGCGCATCGCAATAAGACAACTTACCACAAAACATATTGTGAATATCCTTGTTTCTTAACAGGATAGTCACAGTATGGGTTTGGTGAATCGGTGTTATCGTACATTCGGTATCTCACGACCGATCGTCGTGAGATGCCAAATGTACGATCAACATTGATCTCAAAGTTGTTCAAGAGAGTAAATGACTAAACGCAGAAATGAGGAACACACGACTAAACAGATGTAAACGCCTGGTGATAAGTTTTTGTATCAAGGGGTCCATCGACCAAATTTGATTTTCTGACAAGAAGGGTTTTACCGTAGAAACGCCCCAAACTATTCAGAATAACTACACGTGTATACACCAATATATATAAGCAATCACTAAAATGTCCCTCAATCGCGACTTCCTACTCTTTTAAGGAAAAGTTCGCATCTCAATGACTCCATGATGGTTGCTCTTACCACTTCTTATGGTGGTAAAACTGACTTCATATTCCCTGAAAGAAGCTTCACGATTAATTGCGAATGCTACCATTTAGACGTCTTGTCCCGTGAGTTGTCTTGCATTGAAGATCAGATGCCAGATTTCACTTTTAAGCAAAATCGGGCACCGACACACCATTCTCGACTCACCGTTGATTTGATCTGGACAAATTTCGCAGACTCAATCTTTGCCCATCAAACAGCCCAGATTTGAATTATGTTGATTATTCGGTTTGGGGAAGCAAGCAGAAAATGGTGTACCATGAAACAGATTCAACAATATGCAAATGATAATGGAGAGGCTAGGAACATTCTGGGCGCAGCTAGGTCAACGCACCATCGAAGTTGCAATTTCCCAGTGGGGCAAGACACTACAAGCTTTTGTTGAAGCTAACGGTGGACGTATTGAACCCTGCCACGACCAGTAACCTCCCTCACCACACCACTTTAACCGCAGCTCGGAAAAGGAGCAACTTTCCCTATAATAGATCAGTTGCAGCAGCGAAACTTTTTGCATCCATTTTAGGAAATATTTAATCCCGTCCTTTTTTTTATATTAACACTCGGAATCCTTATTTTCTCACACGAAGAGAGGATTGGCGTGAAATCCTAGAGCCACCTGAGGCCGAGCAATCACAGAATAGATGACAGGAACAACTTTAACTGCGGCGGCGGTGGATGGGAATCCATATATATATAAATAATAGAATTTAAAGAATACAACGTTTGAAGGTAGAATGACGTAAAAAATAAGAAAATATATACCCAAAGTAAAATTGGGAAATCCTTTTTAATACCTTACCTTTTCTTTGTTCGGTAGTCATAATTTCAATATTTCTGGAATCTACCTCTTATTATAATCCAGTTTAGTCCTTCCGTCCTCATTCCTGCGAGTATCATTTAGTTTTTTCCACCGTTATTCCAGTTATTACTGCTACTCTCATAAACTTATTATTATCCTTACTCAAATTACCAGTATTATTATTATTATTATTATTATTATTAATAATACAGTTATACTTGTGTGTGTGTATATATATATATATATATATATATATATATATATATATATATATATATCAGTCGATGAATTCATAGCTTAAGTAGAAGGATGAAAAGTTTAGCATTTTTTCACATAGACCATCGTTCCACCCATACGCCCATTTCAGGGTAAGAGCAACTCGCAGCAGCATTACCAAGCAAACAGGAAGTCAGCTTTCGTACGTAGTTCACCACCACTCAAAGCAACATTGATCCATGTTAGCCGAGTTCAAAGAACATCTAAATCCGTATTCGCTTTTCGCGCAGTTTTCGTTAGTTTGTTTTGTAGATACTCTCAGTTATACGAGTATATATATATATATATTAGGGTGTCACTAGGTAATAGGGGGAAAATTAAACGATGGATATTTTCCTATGACACCCCTAAAATTGTTCCATTTGGTGTAAAACATACGGAAGAGAAATTTGGCCCTGATTGGTCATCATTTAAAGGTCGCCCTCGTCACTGAAAACAAGACCCATTTGTTGACGTCAACAAACTGTTCAGTGTTCACAGCTTGGGCCGAACCAGATAATAAAAAACAAGGCAATTTGGTGAAATAACGAAAGTAAGACACTTAAAAACGCAAAGAATACAAAACAGTTTATTATATATCAAAATAGAAGACATAATTTGGCGAATAATGGTACAAATGGAGAAGCAACAAAGCAAAACTTTGAGAAATAAAATACATATACAGTAGCAGAATAATTGGTGCTCATACGCTGATCAGTGATTAGTTCTTTCGCGTCCTCACTAATGCTGATTTGTTCGGAGCTGGGTGTTGCTTTCTGTGGTCAGTGACAACTTGAACGAGGAACTGGAGCTGTTCTTCTTTCACTGTCAACTTTCCGTTCAGCTCCTTCACCAGAGCCACGGCCCGTTCTGCTCTGTCGTTCACCACTGCAAGTTTGGAGACCACATCCCGAGCTTGCACGTATTCAGAGTTGACGTCCATGAACTGGGATGGTGGAGCAGAAAGCAATCTGGCAACTGAAGTTTTGAGAAGAATCCTCGGGTGTTCTTTGTGATCAGTTGCTCCAGTCCTTTGCTGTCACTGAGGAACATAGTATCAAGAACCAAAGGTCGTTTTGGCGGCATGTGAGGGGCTTCTTGATCTAACGCTGCAACCATGCTGCACTTCACTTCCATCGATATCCTCTCAACAAAGAAACGCCAGACCCACTGCCTCCTCCGAATGGTACCACAGGTGCGCAGACAGCTTCTTGGTGGTACCATCAGAGATCTTGTGCGGGTATCGAAGGAGCGTCCTCATCAATTCCCAATCATTCAGCGGAGCTTCGATGGACAGATGAGCTGTTGCCCACGCTTTCATGTAAACTAGAACAGAAAAGAGGCAGATATCTCGAATTCCGCGTTCCTCAGTGTTCGTCAGTTTAAACTGTTTCGGAAGAGCCAGATCTTGATGGCATAGAGCCCCTTAGCCATCCATCTCGCCCGGTGCATAGCACCAGGGGCGCGGAAGTTTAGTCCCTTGTATGGAACTCCTCCAAGAAAGATGACGGAAAGATCGAGGAATTCCTGATAGTCATCACGAACTTGAAGTGCTTGTGATTTTGCAAACTCAATGAGCTCCGTTCTATGCTTAGAAATAGCTGCTTTGGTGAACGCATCTGTGTCCGCAGTTTGGAACTGTTGCTGGTCAATGCGGGTCCAATAATCATGGAAGCGCTTGAAAAGCAGAATTTCTGGACCGGTAGATACTGAATCTAGCGATGCTGCGAATGCCGCCTGTAGCACCAACTCCAGTACATGGTGTCTGCACGCGCAGTGTAACAGGTCACGTCCAACTTTTTCTTCCAGAAGAACACAAGTTCCTCCACGGTGGCCTGTGTTTGTCGCGGTTGTGTCGAAACACATAGATTTGACATGATCGGTCACTCCCCATTCATTCAGGCAATCTATGATGGCATTTGTTTGTGCCAGCGCGGTTCCTGACAGAAGTTTTGGCACCCCGAGGAGCTGCTCTGTCCCGGAGCCAGATATAAGAATAGGTAAGCGGTCAACATATTCTCGTGACGTCAGATCTTGCATGAGTTTTCCGTCCCAGTGAACAGTCAACGGACTATTGCCTTGGAACTCGCTCTTCAGTTGCCGAGCCTTAAGGGTACGGAATTTTTCACGCTGACGATGAATGGATCTACGATTGATGTTGTAGTCGCTAGCATCATGCCCTAAGCTGGAAGCTGCCTCAAACAGCAGATATGTGGCCTTTCTTGACGAGAGTTGCGTGCGATCAAGCGCTGCCGCCAATTCCGATGTCATGATGTTCTTCGTTGCTCTTTTGTTAGACGCTAACGAACCACCACATGCTCCTTTTTCTTCGCTATCATCTGAGCTGGAGGATGAGACTCCAAAACCGCTTCGTTGGATACTGCCTCCATTTCAGCTGCTGATCGCTTTCTTCGTTTCTCCTCTTCCTCCCGACGTCGAGTACAATCTTTGACTTGGCGCTGATGGGTCATGTCCAAACCTGCCATTGAACCTGGACGTCCTTTCTGGCGCTGCTGCTGAAGGAACTCCCAATCCTCTGGGTACTTGACCAATTTCCACAATCAGCGTGGGCGATGTCAAAGAGACGATCGAGGCGTTCAATGAATTCTTTTTCTTTCGTCTTTGTGAATCGCTCGTCCTTGAGGCGTGTTTTTTTGAGTCCTTTCCACTCCTCGAAGACTTTATCCAGTTTGCTGACGCAGTGTGTCTCGAGTCTGGTTGGAATGTGAGCTTTCTCCAGAAGGACATCACTGCTCGAAGTGACTTCCTCAACGCGTCACGTATTGTCATTTTCTTTTCATGGTGAAGGTAAAGGAAGTAACCGAATGCTTGCCTGTAGGAAGGAAGCTTGCATCCTTTCACCTCATCAACGCTGCCCCTAATAGGTATATACACTTCCGGGTTTCCATCACCAGAAATCACGTAGCTGAAATGAGAAACGGTGAATCGTTAAGTATTGTTCACTTTATTTCTCAGATATTCAGAACACACACAGATACACACACACATATATATAGAGATATATAGATATCTAATGAACGATTATGGAGACGCCGCGCAAGCATTAAACTTGGAAGGCGGGGGCGACCTTTATAGTTATTCAAATAAAAAGATTTTTCAGTCACCATGTTTTTTTTACAATGGAATAGATTCGCGGGGTGTCAGCATGAAAATTTCAAACTTTGCATTTAAGTGACACCCTAATATATATATATATATATATATATATATATATATATATATTATATATATATGGATTCCCATCCACCGCCGCCGCAGTTAAAGTTGTTCCTGTCATCTATTCTGTGATTGCTCGGCCTCAGGTGGCTCTAGGAGTTCACGCCAATCCTCTCTTCGGGTGAGAAAATAAGGATTCCGAGTGTTAATATAAAAAAAAGGACGAGATTAAATATTTCCTAAAATGGATGCAAAAAGTTTCGCTGCTGCAACTGATCTATTATAGGGAAAGTTGCTCCTTTTCCGAACTGCGGTTAAAGTGGTGTGGTGAGAGAGGTTACTGGTCGTGCCCAAGGGGGCACCTCTCGCATGCCGTACATTATATACATTTAAACTGCAAACACGCAGTATAATTAACGTAAAGAACCACGCTTGTATAGGAGAGTATTCCGCGCAAGAATAATCATCGATGCATTTGCAGTTTAAGTGGAAATACAGAGTGTTAAGCATCTTTTTACACAGAGCACCATTCCGCCCATACCCCCATTTCATAGTACGAGCAGCTCGCAGCAGTATTGCCAAGCAGTTAGTGGGTTAAAGAATTGACGAGGACTTCGTACGTGGTTCATCATCATTGAAAGCAATAATACTTTGTGTTAGTTTAGTCCAAAGAACATCCATAACCGTATTCAACTTATTGCAATTTTCGTTCGTTTTATATTGCAGACACAACCAGTTATTATCAGTCCTGGCGCATGATTCTTCAGGAGCAAGATGCGCGGCAAGTTTGTGTTTTCTCCCAAGGTAGGACAAATTTACCCATATCAATCACAGTCACACTCGCACTACCGTGGGCTTGCTCTACACAAACTGGATCAAAAACCACAAGTATTCGGAATCGTAAACGTCCGTATAGAGGCCTGTATTTTGTTTAGAATATGTATATATATATATATATATATTATATATATGAAAAGATGGATCAACACAACGGCAAACATTTTCATTTATTTGTACTTCAGACGTTTCGACAAATCTTTTGTCATCATCAGTGAATTAAGTCTTAAAACCAAATTGATGGGGTAGCTATGGGTTCCCCGTTAAGCCCAACACTAGCAAATGCATTTCTTTGCCATTACGAAGAAATTTGGTTGAAAAGTTGTCCTAGTAGTTTTAAACCCATATATTACAGAAGATACGTGAATGACACTTTCTTAATATTTAACCATCCTTCACACGTAAAACTTTTTCTTGATTATCTTAATAAAAACATAGTAATATTAAGTACACGTGTGAAAACGAAACAAATAATAGTTTACCTTTCCTGGATGTTTTAGTTAAACGGGCTCATAATAAGTTCCATACTTCACTATTTCGAAAACAAACTTTTACTGGCTTGGGAACCAATTATTTAAGTTGTATGTTTTATAAATATAAGATTAGTGCTATAGTAACATTATTAACAAGAAGTTACCGTATCTGTTCGGATTACTTTTCGTTAAACGAAGAATTTAAATTTTTAAAACAGTACTTTATTAACAATTACTACCCTTCTCATCTATTCGATAACCAGTTAAAGAAATTTTTAAATAACACTTTTGATACTAAACTCCCCATAACTACAGTACAAAAAGAAACCAGATATATTAAATTACCTTTTTATGGTTATTTATCATTGCGTATTCGAGGCGAATTGTCCAAACTGCTCAAGTCTAGTTATCCCCAAATAAATTTTAGATTCGCCTTCGTCAACCCACTTAAATTATCAAATTTTTTAAAGTTCAAAGATGAATTCCCCAAAACTGTATGCCCCAATGTTGTTTACAAATACACGTGCGACAGCTGTAAGGGCGTATATTGGCAGCACTCAACTCCAACTGGAGGTGCGCCTTTCTCAACATTTGGGCTTGTCAGTCCGTACCAACCGTCCCCTCAGTAGCCCTCCACAATCCGCAATTAGAAACCATAGTAATGAAAACGACCATCCCCTTCACAAAACTCAGTTTGAAATTTTAACTAGATCCAATAACCTTACAGAACTCCGAATTTTAGAATCTTTGTACATCTATAGAAACAAACCCTCCCTTAATAATAATAGCTCATCCTACAAATTACAACTCTTTTAACTAACCAACCGATTCTCTCACACATACCCTTTCTAATCCTCTGACCATCCAGTGTTCTCTTAGACTTTGCCAAGTATGGAGGTGGATGTAAACATTGTGTATTTACCTATTGAGGTAATTTAATTTAATTTTAGTTTTTATAGTGATGAAATTTAAATTATTTTAATTTTGTATTGATGCAATTTTCATTTTGCTTTAAGGTTTTAATTTTAATGGTTTTAATATTGTATTGATGTAATTTTCACTTTTTACTTTTGTTTTAAGGTTTTAAGACTTAATTCACTGATGATGACAAAAGATTTGTCGAAACGTCTGAAGTACAAATAAATGAAAATGTTTGCCGTTGTGTTGATCCTTCTTTTCATCTGTAAGCTCCGTTTCCCTAAGGAGAAGTCAATAGCTTTGATATATATATATATATATATATATATATATATATATATATATATATATATATATATTCTAAACAAAATACAGGCCTCTATACGGACGGTTTACGATTCCGAATACTTGTGGTTTTTGATCCAGTTTGTGTAGAGCAAGCCCACGGTAGTGCGAGTGTGACTGTGATTGATATGGGTAAATTTGTCCTACCTTGGGAGAAAACACAAACTTGCCGCGCATCTTGCTCCTGAAGAATCATGCGCCAGGACTGATAATAACTGGTTGTGTCTGCAATATAAACGAACGAAAATTGCAATAAGTTGAATACGGTTATGGATGTTCTTTGGACTAAACTAACACAAAGTATTATTGCTTTCAATGATGATGAACCACGTACGAAGTCCTCGTCAATTCTTTAACCCACTAACTGCTTGGCAATACTGCTGCGAGCTGCTCGTACTATGAAATGGGGGTATGGGCGGAATGGTGCTCTGTGTAAAAAGATGCTTAACACTCTGTATTTCCACTTAAACTGCAAATGCATCGATGATTATTCTTGCGCGGAATATTCTCCTATACAAGAGTGGTTCTTTACGTTAATTATACTGCGTGTTTGCAGTTTAAATGTATATAATGTACGGCATGCGGGAGGTGCCCCCTTGGGGCATTGGTTTCTGCGCGTATGTAGAGGAATTACGGCATTTGATTGAGTGATGCCCGTTGTGTAATGGTTATCATATCTGACGGGCAATCGGAAGATCCCGGGTTCGATTCCCGGGTGGTTACCTCATTTTTCATTTTGTTTCGTTGTCTCGCTCTCATCTTGCGTGGAATATCCTCCTATACAAGCGTCGTTCTTTACGTTAATTATACTGCGTGTTTGCAGTTTAAATGTATATATATATATTATATATATATATATATATATATATATATATATGATGTGGGTTTACATCATTCAGTCATTTCACGTGTTTAATTGTGAAATTCATCCCATATTATATATATATATATATATATATATATATATATATATATATGTATTAATGTCTAATTAAAAATTAGAATGTTTTGGTTATAAGAAATTAAAAGAATATAATAATATTTAATAAATATAATTACGATAAATTATGGTTTATCTATATTAAAATTATATTTAATTAGAATGTTTTGGTTATAAGAAATTAATAGAGAGTATAATGATGTTTAACAAATGTAATTAAGATAAATAATGGTTTGTCTATTGAAATTATAAAATACGAATTGGCAACACGAGGAGTCGGCCCGCGGAGGCTGGGTAGAAATACCCGGCAATCACCGGCCAGCCTTGCGCCCAAGACCTTGGTGTTTTGCGTGTTAGAATGTAATTGTGAAATTAGGCTATTCTTTTGTGTCTCTCTCGGCTTAAGTATTATAATTAAATCCCCCCTCGCATTACCCCGTCTATCTAATTGTTTTCGGCAATAAATAAAAGTTAGTAAAATGTTAATAAGCATATAATTAACCCCCCCCCCCCCCCCCCGATCTCCCTTGCATTGTTTGAAATGTTAACGGCTTTCCACCTCGGCCGCGTCTACCACGCATTTATACAGTACAGCGGAAAGCGAGTGAAAAGCGTGTAAAGAGAATGAATAATGATAGAAGAGAAATGGAATAAAGAGAACATAGTACCAAAAGCAAAGATAAGAAAGGTTAATAAAATTAAATAAAGTTAATCACGACATATATATATATATATATATATATATATATATAATTATATATATATATATATATATATGGCAAAATAGTAAAAAATTCTCTATTTGTGTATTCAGGTGCAATATAAAAAAATTTGAATGAGTTTACCGAAGTTATTTGAATAAATTTCACACGCGACAAACGCCTCCTAATTGAACCAATTTTGCTACATTTTTCTCTCTCTCCTCTCTCTCTCTCTCTCTCTCTCTCTTCTCTCTCTCTCTCTCTCTCTTTCACAATTTCCTTCAAGGAAAATTCATAACTTTGGGAAAGAAATAAAGTTGAAGTAACAGTAAGCAAGTCTTGGAATACACACACACACACACACACACACACACAACACACATATATATATATATATATATATATATATATATATATATATATATATATATATATATATATATATATATATATATATATATATCGTATATACAGTATATCTTTCAACCTTTCAACCTTTCAAATGTTCCGTGCGATGATTCCTCATTTCACAAAGGTCAAACTTGTCGCCCCTCCTCTCGAGTTGGCCTGGTGAAGTAGTGAGTTGGTTTCTTGTACTCTCCACCTCACACAGCCAGGTACGACCGGCTCATCGGGTATTGTTCTGAACCAGGCGTCTAATCTTCTTTTGAAGATGTCCACCGCAACACCACTCGTGTTCCTTAGGTCTTTGGGCAGCTAATTAAACAGTCTTGGTCCTCTTACAATAAAACTATTTTCTTTCAGGGTTAAGGATGTTTCCTGTCTAGCCTTTAATTTGGGAACATGACACCGTCTTCCTTTTCTACTTTCCACCGTTGTTTGGGAAGTTACAAGGTTCAGAGTAAGATTAGGGACTAGTTTCTCCATTATTTTTCAAGTGTAAATAATGGTGTGTGTCTCTTCTCCTTTCCAGTAAATATACGAGGGTCACTCAATATATTTTGCCCCACCTTTTTTTTTTCTTTCCAAGTTTCCTTGTAAGTTCCAGAAATTTCGTACACACGTAGTTACTTACCTTTCTACAAGTTTTTATTTTTTCACACTAGTCTCCATCCTTTTCTACCGCTTTCCTCCACCTCGAAACGAGGGCTTTTATTCCTTACTGATAAAAGTCCGATGGGTTCCGCTGGAGCCACCTCTTAACCTCCTCAACAACCTCATCGTCACTCTGAAACTTTCTTCCACGAATAGCATCCTTCATTGGCCCAAACAAATGCAAGGCTGAAGGTGCCAGATCCGGGCTGTATGGAAGGTGGGGTAACACAGTCAAGCGCATTTTTGTGATGGCCTCTCTTGTTTGCAAACTGTTGTGTGGTCTTGCGTCATCGTGCAAAAGAAGGACGTCTTCCAGTTTTCTCTCCGGTCGAACTCGCATTATACGTCTCTGGAGTCTCTGTAGGGCAGCAATATATGCCTCTGAGTTGATTGTTTGTCCTTTCTTCATAATGTCCACCAGAATCACCTTTCATGTCCCAGAAGATGGTGGCCATAACCTTCCGTGCAGAGGGAGCCATTTTGAACTTTTTCTTGCGTGGGGAGTCTGCGTGATGCCACTCCATGGATTGACGTTTTGTTTCAGGTTCAAAGTGGTGTACCCAAGTCTCATCCCCAGCCACAATTCGTGAAAGGAAGTCATCCCCTTCTGTGTCGTATCGCACCAACATCTCAGAAGCAATTTCTTTTCTTTGGGCTTTGTGATTTTCAGTCAGTTGGCGAGGAACAAACCGTGAACACACTTTTGAGTATCCCAGTTGCTGAATTATCGTACTCACACTTCCCTCACTAATTCCTAGCTCCTTGTATGTGACGCGCAGATTTGATCGAATGATGCTGTTAGCACGTTGCACAGTGTGTGATGTGACAGCCGATGCCGGGCGACCGCTGCGTGGCTCATCATCGAGGCTGGCTCTCCCTCTCTCTGATGATCTCACACTTTTAGACCAGCGTCCAACTGTGCTTCGATCAACAACAGCATCTCCATAAGCGTTTTGTAGACGTTTGTGAATATTTCCAACTGTTTCCTTCCCTGCGGTTAAGAACTCGATAACAGCTCTCTGTTTACGACGCACATCACTGTCAGACGCCATTTTCGAAACTGCGTTAACCATCGGTTTTATACAAGGGCGTTTAAAAGCGGTTTTATACAAGGAGGGGAGGTTCAAACTGGAAAAAACCGGTTATGTGAAACGCAGAAAGTTCAAACTTACGGCCCAAAAGACATTTCAGCCCCATGGCCTATTATTTAGCTAAGATAAAAGGGTGGGGCAAAATATATTGAGTGCCCCTAGTAGGTTTAATTCGTGTAACCTTTCCCAGCAATTTAGTTCTTTGCACCCCTTGATCTTAGCTGTGAAGCTTCTCTGAATCCCTTCCAGCTGTCTAATGTCTTCTTTTTTATATGGGTATGTTAGGACCGAGCAGTATTCCAATTTGGCTATGATCAATGTTTTCAGTAGAGGAATCATTATATTCCTGTCCCTTCGTTTAAATGTTCTCAGTATCTGCCTAGTTATTCTTTTGCTCTGTTTACTGCTATCTTTTTGTTTCAAATTTCGAATCATCAGTCATTACAACTCCTAAATCTTTTGCTTTAGAATTTCTCTGAATTTCCTGTCCATTTGGGATATAGTATTCCATGGATTTTATAGGTCCTCCCTTTTTCCGTACCGTAACAGTTGAAATTCTTCAGTGTTAAACTTCATATTGTTGTCGTCCGTTCACTTGTAGATTCTGTTCATGTCTGTTTGTAGAAATCCTATATCTTCTGGGTTTCTTATTTTTCTACTGATCTTTGTTTTATCGGCAAAGGATGTTACTGTGCTGTCTCTGATAACGTCCTCATCTATGTCAGTTAGCATGATTATGAAGAGTAGTGGAGCTAATACTGTTCCTTGTGGTACTGAGCTGAGGATCTCTGATTCTGATGAAGATATTCCTTGTACTGTAACGACTTGCCGCCGCTCACTAAGGAAATTATATATCCATTTCCCTACTTTTCCTGTTGTTCCCATATATTTCAGTTTATGTATTATGATTCCATGATCACACTTGTCGAATGCTTTAGCAAAATCTATGTATAGTTACATCATAGTTTTCATTACTTTCCAGTGCAATAATGTTGTTGTAGTGTTCCATTAGTTGTAATCAGTGTTGGGAGTAACGGCGTTACTAGTAACGCCGTTACTTTTTAGTAGCTGTAGCGATAACGCTGTTACTTTTGAGATATTGTAATGAAAATGGTAACGGCCCAACTTTTGAGAGCGATTTCAATCGTTAGTCGCTACTCGTTACTTTCAAACTGATCATTCGACTAGTATCATTTATTAGCTGTTAATTAGCTGTTAGCTCCTTCAAACGAGGAGGTCTATCAGACGCCAATTTTGAAAAACTAGTGTTCTTGAAATCGAAGAACACACTCCTAAAAAATCTGCAAGATTAGTTTTTTCGGACAGGCCATTTTTTTATTTGAGTTTATGTGTTTTGATTTTTTTTCATACAGAGTATAATTTGGTATTATTAAGGATTTTTAACTCTTTAGTCTTTTCTTAAACATAGCGGTTACGACGTTACTTTTTTATCAATGTAACGGTAGCAGTAACGCCGTTACTTATAGAAAGTAACGTGCCCAACTCTGGTTGTGATGGGCATGATCTGCCTGGCCGAAATCCATGTTGGTTATCATTTATTTTTTTCTGAGTTTCCAAAAAGTCATAGATTTTCTGTTTAACTATTCTTTCAAATATTTTAGTAAGATGAGATGTAAGCGACTGGTCTATAGTTTTTGGCCTCGGATCGATCTCCTCCTTTATATATTGGGACTATGTTTGCGCTCTTCAGGATGCCCGGTATTTCTCCCGTGTCTAGTGATCGTCTTCATATCCAATATAGGGGCTCAGGGATTGCATTCTTGCAGTTTTTGATCAGTGTGGCATTCCATTTGTCCGGTCCTGCCGCTGAGTGTGCTTTTAATTTTCCTATAGCTTGTGTAATATCATCTGTCGTAAAGTCGAAGTCCGTTATACTTTCCCCTTGTAGTTCTTCTTCAAAGAAAGCGTTTCTATCGCATATCAGTTTGTCAGTTTTTGGGATACTGAAAGATGATTCGTACTGAGCTCTTAATATTTCAGATACTTCTGCTAGATCATCAGATAAAGCACTGTCTTCGTTTTTCAAAAGTCCGATAGTCTTATGGTTTTTCGACTTCCCTTTTGCAAAATTATAGAAGTACTTTGAGTTAACCTTTATCGCTTCTATAGCGTCGTCTTCTTCTTTTTCTGTATGCTTCTCAATTAGTTCCTGTATGACGCAATTGATACTCTGCAGTTTATCATTTAATATTTTTCTGATGTTGTTATCTTTACATTTACTTAATTTTGCAGTCAATCTTTTTCTCTTTCGGAACAATGCCCTCTTTTGCCTCTCGAACCTGCTTCTCTTTCCTCTTTGTTGTATTTTTGGGACATATCTTTCCACAATTTCTAGCATGTCCTCCTCTAAGGTCATTAGCATCTCTTCCGTTGTCTTGGCCTTGAAGATGGTTTTCCAATCTATTAATTCCATGCTGGATGCAACACCTTCCCAGTTTATAGCTTTGAAGTGAAAATTAAAAATTTCGAATTTGCTTCTTTCTGTTGTTCGTGTTCTTTCCTTTCCTGGTGCTTTTATATTGGTTGTTTCAATAATGTTGTGAACCGATATTATAGTTGGGGATATTTCTACGTTATCAATTAGGTTGCTGTTGGTTGTGAATACCAAATATATATATATATATATATATATATGTGTGTGTGTGTGTGTGTGTGTGTGTGTGTGTGTGTGTATATATATATATATGTGGTGGCGAAAAGTCAGGACACGTAGGAACCATGTATTTCACTGCAAA
This sequence comes from Bathynomus jamesi, assembly GCA_023014485.1. NCBI lineage: Eukaryota > Metazoa > Arthropoda > Malacostraca > Isopoda > Cirolanidae > Bathynomus > Bathynomus jamesi. The sequence goes on along the minus strand of JAJOZX010000278.1, from coordinate 920,773 downwards.
CATACTGTATATGTATATTTGCATTGAAAAAGCATAGTTCCTATGTGTCCTGTCTTTTGCACCATCCTGTGTGTGTATGTATATATATATATATATATATATATATATATATATATATATTATATATTATATATTGTGTGTGTTCTATTGTATTATATATTTATTGCTTAAGTTTGCCTGTATAAAAAATAAAGTCTTTGTACAGCTATGAAAATGTTTACATATACAAAGATGGCCAGAGACTATTTAATGCAAACACAAATATCACGGCGAAAGAGGCTCACTGAAAGAATCCTTCATTAAGGGGTACTCTGCTGAATATCTTTTGCATACGTTAATACTTTCCCTTTGGGTTGCTGTATCCTTTGAAACTCCCGTAGGAAATTTTTTGTTTGAAGGCACGGGCTACTGAGCGTCCTATAAACAGGCAAGGGATGAAAAACGTTTCGAGAAGTTTTTTCTTCTTTACCAAGGATATTTTTTCTTCCTTTTTAAGTTGGTCGGGGGGGTAGGTGAATGGGGTGAGGTGGAGGTGCATAATAATTTATATGCCCCCAACTGACTTAAAACTTTTGTTTTGTCCATCTTTGTAAGAAGCAACAGCGAAGAGAGTCAATGAATCTTCATATATTTTGTCCTGTCTTTTACTTTCGCGTACAGTCAAGATTGTATCTTTTTCTCCTTTACAGTTACGACCACCTCGGGAGTCCAGAGTTGAAATCTTTAATTTCCTCCGAGAGAAAAAGGCTTCATAAATTTGTGCGTTTTTCCAGATAAATATATTTAAGATTGTTGTAAATCTTGAGTCGTTGCAAACCTGTAAGAATGTATTCAGGTCGCGCCTACGCTATACTTCTTACGGGAGAGGTTTCATCTTTGCATGGAGGGAGGAGGAGGAGTAGGAGGAGGAGGAGGAGTAGGAGGAGGAGAGAGGAGGGAGAGAGCTTGCGGGCGGGAGACGAGGTTGGTTCTGCTTTGTGATCAATGGTTCTTTGTTTTGGCTTTGAAACGAGTGTACTCATCGGCAGTTTTGAACTTTTTAACGTTTTATACCTCTCTCTCTCTCTCTCTCTCTCTCTCTCTCTCTCTCTCTCTCTCTCTCTCTCTCTCTCAAAGTATTGCTTAAATATTATAAATAGGGACCCAGTGTTGTCGTCATTTATAATTCTGACGTTTCCATTAAAGATTATTTGGAGATGGGCAATTGGTTAAGAATTCGACTCGGAACACAAAGGGCCCCGGTTCAACGCTCGCCACCTTGCTTGGGATGGATGAGTTTGTCCGGTCACCTACTCCGTTACTGACCATGCTCAGGTGACCCTCGGAATTCATACCCATTTCCCTCCATGTGGGAAAGTAGGGGGGGGGGGTCCCATGTTGCCTGCATTTTGAGTTACAGAAATTACACGCTAACAAAGACCCGAAGATTCACACTTGGCTCGCCCAAGACAGAAAGAAGCTAGAAGAGAGAGAGAGAGAGAGAGAGAGAGAGAGAGAGAGAGAGAGAGAGAGAAAACCAAACGTAGGCAGTAAACATAAATTAAGTGAATAGAGGAAATTGGGCGGGGGGGGTTACATATTTTTTCGCGTTTCATTTCGAAAAGAAAGAGAAGAAAGAAAAACAATGAAATGATAAAAAAAAAATTTCAAGCATCCAAAATGGCCGTGTAGTTTCATCGTTGGTGTGTCATTGAAGTGTTTTAATGCGTCATTGTTGCATCATTGGAGCGCCCTATAATTCGAACTAATTCCGTTTAACTTCTAACTGTATATTTAAACTAGTCCCCAAACCCTCCGGAAAGGGTTAAAGATTAAAGGAACTGTAATTTTCTTTGCCGCCATCGAGGTTAAATTTGGTGTCTCTGCAGTGTCGTGGTTCCATTGTGAATGTTTTTATATGCTTCTATTAAACCTTCAAAATGAAAACAATTTCTTTACCAAATTGTGTACAGCGTACTTAGTATTTCCGCAAGCGTTTAACCATCGTTACAAGGATCGAGGCACCCCCTGGCACCCCTTTGCTCGTAAAAGAAGGCCGAAAAAAGTGGCGCTTACTCTCGCAGCGTCAACGCTGGAATGGGCCATATCAAGTTAAGGGAGTGGAGGCGACATCACCTTAAGCGAGGAGGGGGGCTTCGAAATACGCCCCAGTTTAGTTACGGGGCGACCTTTGGAGATCAATACGGAGGAAAAATGCTTCCAAATAGCCTAGAAGTCTTTCAAAATAGCCAATTTGTTCCCCCTTAAAAGCACCCTGGTGAAATAAAAAATTTTTAGCATTTTCTCTTTGCCTTAATTCACTTTTAAAAGTTTACCCAAATAATGAAACGTTTTTTTTTGCTTTTTTCCTTGTTTTTTGATGTTCGCATCATGGCGATGTTTTAATTCATATAAATTCCATTTATTGGTTTATTTTACTTCGAATGCTGATTATTATGATCTGAAGGCCTTTAAAATCAACAGTATTATTATTATTATTATTATTATATAGTATTATTATTATATGTAGCCGTGAGATCCATTTTAAACTGTTTTTGTTGTTGCGTTTGAAACAATCACAACTTTAAAGCAACCTTTGACGTTTGGGTTTACGTTACATCATAATTATCAACAAATACGCAGTGGTAATGATTCTGTTTAGTGCATGGAGATACGAGAAGTTTCATCCAAGGTTTCGCGCAAAGAGCGTCGAAATCGAGAATTGGAGAGCCTGAAAAAGCCTCACTCAATACAGCAAATAAGAACCATAAAAACATACATTCCATTCAAAAAATGAGATGGACATCGCATAAAATATATATATATATATATATATATATATATATAGAGAGAGAGAGAGAGAGAGAGAGAGAGAGAGAGAGAGATTAATGAATAACAAATTTAAAATTTAATCAAATTCCATATTTTTAATTTTTACTGCGATACTGCGAATTACATAATTCATACTATTGAAGCTAGCGTCAGACGATTTTATTCAGCCTTTGAAAAGCTCCCTCCCGCCTATTAAAGCAACGGTTCCCCAAATGAGATCTGTCGTGGGTTTAGTGGGGATCGTTTCCCAGGAAAATAGATGGTGGTATGTAAGCTGTTCACTCACTCACTCACTGGCTTCGCCGAGTCACAGACTCGCGTATTTATCGTCTTTTGTACTCACTGCTTATAATTAGTGGTGCACCGATTAATCGGTATCGGCACCTTTCATGCCGATTAATCGGCTGTTTACATTAATCGGCTGTTTACCGATTAATCGGCAATGCAAGGTATTTTCTTAAT
>JAJOZX010000278.1:780000-912500 GCA_023014485.1 Bathynomus jamesi | reverse complement strand
GACTGGTTTATTTCGCCGCACAAAAGAGTTTCCTGATTTGGGAAAGAGTAAAAACAGTGTGAAGTAATTGCATTTTTTTTTCTATTTTTCTATGAAAAATCTAACTTACAGTAAAGTGGGAATTCCTATTCAGCGGGAATGGGAGTGGATCGATTTGAGAATTGCCTCCTATGAGATTCCCACTTTCAGATTTCTCATTCTCGGACCAGGACTGCAGAGGGAATGAACGAGATTGGGAAGAGACCTGAAGCCTGTAAAATTAGCAAGTTTTTAATAACTTTATTTTTAATAACATTATTACATTTAATTTAAATATTAAATTAATATCTATATTTAAGCATATAATTACCATATAAAAGGTTTCCTCCTTTGATGTGGGGGGGAGGGGTTCTTTAACCCCCTTCGCAACATCTAAGATCATATGACGTAGAAGACCTACATCTTTAAGCGAAATCTAAACCAAGGGTCGCTACATAAACTGGACGCAGAGGACAATCTCCCATCCAACTACACCCCAGACCGAATATCGCTTAATTTATACAGAAGGTACCATACGAAAAAGTCCTACGATAAGACAAAAAATAATCTTAACTCCCATTTTCCTTCTGATATTATAAAAAGTGGCAGGGTTGAAGAAACTATTCCTGCGGGATAACAGTTATTTAACAAGACTTAACCTCTTGACGACTGAATTTTTTGTAGGGGTAAGTTATGAATACGTGTATTTGAAACGGTACAAATTCGACCCAGTGGTCCAAAAGAGGTTAAAATAATATTGAAGCGAAGCCTAAAAGTGAAATTAATAAACTACTTTTAATTCTTTCATAAATACAAAAAGAAAAACAGTAAATAGATCTTTTACGAGATCTTTCAAGAGATCTTTTAATAGTATTTTGCTAATCTGAAAAGTAAAACACGTAAGAATTCTCCTTAATCCTAGAAAATCAACGTCGTTACCTATTACAGCAAAAGTACATTTGTTTTTCTGTAAATGATGTGTTTTATTGTACGCAAGTTAATTTTTATTGTTGTTTTGTAAAAATACATTGTTTAATTCAATCTATAAATGTAATTTTCATTATGGGGTTACGTAGACCCGACACTAGTCGCTATGTGTGCGGTCCCACACTAGTGTTCTAGGGTTAATAGATAGAATAGACACTGGGTAATAAAATTTTAAAGCCATAATTTGATCCATATACAGTTCCGGCAAAAAGTTCGTCTACAAACATAAAGTTTCTGAAAAGCATAATAAATTACTAATTAGTAAAGATGGTATTTTGCTTTTGAAACTTTATGACTCTCATCTAAAAGAATAAAATATTCGAAGAAAACCAAAATATGACCAATAATTAATTTTTTTTATGTTTCCGAAATTTTATGCTTCTAGGCGAACTTTTTTCCGGAACTGTACATCGTCTCATTATTTTTCCAATTACGATAAAATTTCAGTCGATGCAATGAAATTAGGGGGATTTTTTAAAAAAAAATCGTCAACATACGAGTTTCTCGGTCAGATTTTCGATCAAATTCTCGGTCACCTTCATCATCGTAAACCATAATTAATTCTAAATTTTACTATTTTGAATTAAAATTATTTTGATATATGAAAAATTAACAAAATAAATGGTAGACGATGGAGCCATAGTCAGCTATCTGATCGAATTTTGGAGAGATAGGGTCTGGAATCGACAGCTGTCGATGTAGATAAAAATGTACATATTTATTTACTCACTTAATGTAACGAACGAGTTCTTAACCTAAAGCTGAAATAATAAACTAAAACAAACCTAACATATAATATAGGCCTAAACCACTAAAATAGTTTAAACCACGTTTACATAGGTTCAGATAAATTAATTAAGGTTAGGTTAGGCTAAGGTAAGGTTGGGTTAGGTTAGGCTAAGGTTAGGTTAAGGTAAGGTTAGGTTGCATTATGTTGCAGTGACATTTGATGACTAAACTTGTCGGCAGGGACCTCGAGAGAAGATTGAGACCCTGGGACAATGATATGGTCAGGGGCCGCTAGGATTTCAGGGCCAGCAATTCCTCATAAAAACTAGTAAGTAGCGTGTTTAAGTAATAGTACGTACTATTAGTTTCTAGTTCTACTACTACTACTACAGTAACATACTTTACCTTACCTTATACTTATAGTAACATACAAATTATTTGAAACAAAAAATTTCAAACTTGGCATTTAGTTGGGGGTTCCCCCTTGGGTTGGGGCCCCAGGAAATTTTCCATGGGTTGGAGCCCCAGGAAATTTTCCATTTTCCTCTCGTTTCCCGCCCCATCCCCTTCTCAGAGAGCCTGTTTGTCGATTCTAGAGAATTTGATTCATTCAAATACCTAACCTAAGTCCCATTGAAAAATTATAAATGCTCAAGGATTTAATCCATTGCTACTGAATTTTTTTTTTTTCTTTGCAAAGGAAGAAAGTACCTCAAAATATTAGTAATTACTAATAATTATTTTATAAACTAAGGTTAAACTAGTAATAAAAGGCAAATATTTCTCAAAAAAAAATCCAAAAAATAGGCATCAATTGTGTCAGAGCGTTTTACATTCACGGCTTTTGAATAGATTCTTTAGCAAAAATGGGACTCTGAATTAGTATGCAACTCCCATCGGGTTTTCAAATGAGAACTCCAAAGAGAAGCAGGAGATGGCGAGAAGAAAGAAAAATGTTCCGAAGGTACGTTTGAGCAACCAACCAAAACTGTCACTCTATTCAGAGCGGAGGAAATAGGAATGAAGAGGTCTATCGCCCTTTAAATACAAATTCTTCATAGTGACCAATTCTCTTTTATTCCCCACCCCACTCTGAGTCCCAGAACCATCAAAATTATTATTATTATTATTATTATTATTATTATTATTATTATTACCGTACTGAGCAAATGTATTAATGAAATAAAAAAAGCCTAAATTATCTTGTTAAGATTTGAACATACGATCATTGAACGTTATTGAACACCAATTTCTTTGTTTCTGACTTAAAACGTTCCACCTCCTTTTGGTAGATGGTTAAATCATTATAATAAAAATTAATGGCAAATAGAGTTTTCCTTATTTTTTACATCAACGTTTATCAAGTAAATAAAACATATACAGAAAAAAACCCTTTATAATACGGTCCTGCGGGAGCACGTATTTTAAAGCATTTTAATTGGACGAGTGCACAAGTATACATAAATTTCATTTTATATATAATAAAACCTTTGTTATACAAACTCTGCCTTCGTAATGCGAAATGGCGTCCCCCCTTATTCAGGTACACGGACCCATTCTGCATAAATAACTTAACGCTAAATTCTTGAGGAAAGGCGAGGCCGGAGAGGCAGATATTGACAAAAACAAGCACGGGTCGAATTCACCTGAAAAGTCTTTCTCCTTTAGGCGTTAAACATTCACGAGATTCAGCATACAGAAGTGAGAGAGAGAGAGAGAGAGAGAGAGAGAGAGAGAGAGAGAGAGAGAGAGAGAGAGCAACAAACAGACAGAGACAAAGAGATGGAGAGAAGAAGTAGTTCGCAATAAAGAAAATGTCAATAAAAGTCGAGAAAAAGCTGTGTGTGGAAGGAAAATGAGATTCAATGAGATTAGAAAGTAAGATGAAACGCAGGAAAAGGAAGAAGTAAATGAAAATGAGTAAAAATGGGAGTAATATTAAAATTTCAAATTTTCTTTAATATTTATAAGAGATGATAGAGGAAAGAACCAAGAGAATTGAAAAATATAAACTAGTCGCAAATAAGCGAGAGGCCATTAAAGTAGAAGAGAGAGAGAGAGGTAGAGGTGGAGGTGGTACTGAGTGAAAAAGAGAGAAAGGAAGAGTCAAATTCATATATAACATGATGGAAATAGTTCGATGCAGCTGTGGCATCATCGCGTGTATTTTGCAGTAAAACTAAATTTTTTTACTGTTAAATCATAAAATGTGTATTTTTGGCCTTTTTTTTTTAAATTTCCATTTTTTCAAGTGAATTTGACCCGTGCTTGTTTTTGTCAATATCTGCCTCAGTATTTATTTTAATTGGGTCTCTTTTTCCTCTTTTTTGAGGACTTTTAATTAGTTTCTATTTCATTTTGAAGTGTAGGAGTCGAGTGGGTTTAAAACTCATACCCTCAAGGAGAGAAAAGATAAAAAAATTAACGAAGGGACGTAGCCAGGAATTGTTCTTACAGCTGGGAAGACTTTACTTTCGGCGGGTACTGATTAATACCTAAAGGACAAAATTTTTTTTTTAGGAAGTGATCCATTAATGATTTAACAACCCTTCGGTCCTACACTTTCTATCGAACTTAAGACTTTGGGTAAGTGACGCGGTATGTAATTTAAAATTCATTGGAATAATTATTCAAATTTTATTAAAAGGTTTTAATTCAGACATGAGAAAGTTTTCGTTTCCTTCATTAGCCTAACTAGTAAAACAGGGTGTTCAAAAAGAAACGCAACCCGAAACAGAAAGAAAAGGGTTGTTACGATGATATATGCATTTTCCAATGCCAGGGCTTCTCAAACTTTTTTCACTTGCGACCCCTTTGGATCAGACAAATTTTTTCGCGACCCTTCACTCAATGTCATAAAAGCAATAGGTACTAACACTGTATATTTATGAAAAAAATAATATTTTCAAATGTTTCTGCGACCCCCAATAATATTTACGCGACCCCTAGTTTGAGAAGCGTGGTTCCAATGGGTTATGTTTCTTTTTGAACACCCTGTACTATACATGATATTTTATGCATACACCTTTTAACTCAAACTCACACCAAGTCTCAGTAATACTACAGTAATACTACAGATCAGTTGTGCCACTCTTATTAGATAAAAAAAATGACGCACCCCTTTTCCCCCGATGTTATGGGGACAGTCGTGCGTGGATTGGTAGCTAGTGATGTAGTTAAAGGCGAGCACAACACAAGTATATAATCAAGGTCTCCGTGGCTCACGATGCTATTTTTTTTATTTTGGAAGATTGTGTAGTGTGTAAAATGTATGCATGTGCAGTAAAGAACAAGGGAGAAGTGTGTGTTTGAGAGCATGCTGGGCTGTTCACAGGGTAGATGAAACACAGAAAAAGATCAGCTGAGGAGGACAGTGACAGGAGAAACGGAAGTTACAGCATTCCCTGTCTCTGCCCCCCCCCCCCCGGAGACCTCCCTGGTCGATTGGTGTCTATAATCTCCCCTTTGTGTGGACCAGACCAGCTCTTTTGAAATTAGAAGTATAATTCCTCTCTGCGTGTCAATACCTTTCCTGTTCTATTTGAAATAAGTAGCGTTTACTGTTGAGTTACCTTTCACGCACCCCATTTGCAGCGTATCGCTCATCCCCTGGAGGTCACGCACACTAGTTTGCGAACCACTACAGTAGATGATAAATGAAGAACTAAAGTACCCATGGGTAATATACAACATGCAATTTTTGAGGAATAATTTTAAATACTTTGTTAATCACTTAATCAGAAACAAATTTCAAGTCTTATCGTGGCCTTTTTTCTTTTGATTTCTAACAATGGATATTAGGATATGTGATTCCACGTATCGTTGTAAATGGCTTGGCCTTGACTATGTAGGCTAGGTAAGGGAAGCGGTCGGTAATGTGCTGACACAACTCATAGATCCCATCACCGCCTGTGGAATGGCCGCCGATATTAACTACATGTCTGAAACTAGGTTATTCTTGCTTTAAAAACAAAAATATACTAAGTTCTGAGATTAAGGTATGAAGCACTAAAATAGTTCTTCAAAACACTATCAAATGTTTGATATTTCTTACTAAAATCCTACACACTTTTTCTTTATATGATTAGCCTACGGGGTCATGTACTAAAACTTAGACCCAAATAGCTTCTCTTACAATAAGTGAGTGAGGTTAAAGTCTTTCACCTGACTCCGGGGAGCAGCCAGAAACACTGTCTACCGGAAGAGCTTCCGACTGAGACTCCAGGTAGTGTATATTATGCAGTTATTCTGCTTTCTAATTGTTCCATCAGTTTTCTTCTAATTCATTAAGAATAAAGTTCACTGTTTTTCTTTATACGATTAGCCTTCAGTGTCATATACTAAAACTGAACTCCATTTCTCACCATTTGTCTCTACTGGTGTTTTCTATAGTTTGGACTTGTAGTCTGGAATGGATGCTCAGTTTACCAGAGCAAAATGAACAGCTAGAAAAATTAATGGAATAGCCTATTTTACGGACAAGTTTTGTATTTACATTTAGGTAAGAATCAGAAAGTGTCATGAATTAAAAGACTTACAGATCGTGAAGATGGGTCGTATAGTTGGTGCTTGAGACATTGCACTATTTATTTATTGATGGTCACTTGCTTGTAATTAAACTGTGGTCAGATTGAGATGTAAATAATACAAATCCTCAAGCCTGCCGATGAAATAGCTAATAACCTTCATAACATCATCGTAAACTTTCGTCAAACAAACAAACGAGACGATAACCATAGATTGAGAAGCGCTTGAACTCATCGTAAATAATGTTAATTTGTCACGACAAATGGGCATAAACTGGTCATAATGGTTGTGTGGCTCAGCAAAAGTAAAAAAAGTCTCCTTATGTATAAAAGGAAGATTAATCGTCAAGGAGACGATCATTAGGCCTATGACATTTTTAATTTGTTCCGTTCTCGGATAGTTTAAGCAGTTCACATTGAATTGGGCACTTATGGATATGCATAACAGTTATATCAGGCGTTTCAAGAATCCTGTTTGCAGCTGACAGTTCAAAATGGTGGTTTTTGTGTCATGGAATAGGCAGCAACTTGAAGTGCTAGAAAGACCGAGACGTAATCCATTGAGACAATGCTTTATCTTCATAAACATACATCCATTCTTCAGAATCATTCACGTTGTTCCACAAAGGTGTCTTGCAGACAAATATGTATACAGTATATTTCAAGAGGATTATGCTACATATCACCCCTGCAAGACAACCAAAGTCTCTGTTCACTTCGTCTTAATGCATGCGTCCCATTTAAATGAACCAGTTTTATCACAGTCAGATCAAAATTTTAAAAATTCACTTCTTTCTAGAACACGTAAAATTCATAGTAAAAATAATGTCTCACCAAGAAAGTCTTTCGCATTAATTCTTAGTGTTCCAAAAAGACACCAACAATTAAAACCATTATTTAATTCTACTTTCAAAACCTCTAATTCAGTTTTTGTCCTTTGACAAGTAGACCTTCTGACTTATTCCCAGATTTGTAAAAATCATCGCAGAACATCCGAAACTAATAATGCGTTTTGTTTGTATAAATACAAATTACTTTCTGATTTTTCTTCAGTTTGAATCTCTGGTACGTATATCTTTTATCTTATTTGAATTTCTTCTACAAACTTTACTACTATCAGTGTCTTTCACTGTAGGAACTACAAGAGCAAAACTGTTTGATTTTCTTTCTCAAAAGTTTTCAAGCCATTAACTGAAAAGATGTGTTCAGTTTAAATTACAGTAAAATATTTATACCCTCAATACCAATGTTTACGAATTAGATTCATTAAATTTTCTGGATTACCTGAAGCTCAGGGCCCCCCAGCATTCTTTATTTAGCTTTATAAGGCTAACTAACGAAAATATCACGACCTAACCTAACCAATCGTCAAGGACATATAGTTGACCTAACGATTGGTTAGGTTAGGTCGTGATATTTTCGTTAGTTAGCCTTATAAGGCTAACTAAAGAAGGCTGGGGGCCCTGATCTTCAGGTGATCCAATTTTTCTTTCACTTTCTTTTAAAATTACTGAAGTTTTTACCTTCAACATTCACCGATTATTTCATTAATAGTAAACTTTTTCAACTTTTAAACCTTTGTCTTCACTAACGGACAAAGAACACTTTTTAATTTGAAATAAGTATCATTCAAGTATAAGCTTCATGTTGTTGTTAGTAGCATGATATTTGTTTCCATACCAACAACCAAGGTCATACAAAAGAGGGAACCTACAGCTTAACGTGGAATCCGAACCACGAGTTACTACATCATCTAGATCTAGACGGACTGTAATAAACTATTGCTCGTCTAAGAATCTTCTGATCATTTAATGTTTATTTTTATCTTTTTATCATTGCAAAGGACCCGTGGAAAATATTTTTTAATATAACATATTAAGTCTGCAGCCTCCATGTTTTCTTTGGATGCGATAAGATCTAAAATTCCAGTTTTCTAAAATCATATTTTAAGATTTTGCAAAGTTATGAATTATGTCAATATTGAATAACATTTTCATTGAAGCAGCGAAAGTTTTGGGAACTAACTTTACTTTAGCATCACAGTAAAGGAAGGGTCACATTTTTGTGGTAACAGTTTTCGCGTAATATTTCTTAATAATTCTTATTATTGATAGTAAAGGAATAAACAACACAAATTACTAATATTTAATGAAATGTGTTCTGTTTTCAGGGTATTGTTGCAAACGGCGAAGCATCGAATCTACAAAGTTTTCGCGATGGAAATCCTTCTACGAACGTCTCTCACTTTTCTGACATGGGCAAAGACCCATTCCCTCGCTGACTCCCGTCTATGATCTCCCTCCTAAACTGTATGAAACCCCACACGTTCTCAAGTGAATTCGGTCCTGTATACGCTTCGATGACCAGGCGAGAAAATGCGCTTCAGAATGTCAAAGTTTCTACGCTCTCATCACGCGACTCCTGGAAACAATCTCTCTCTTATATATATATAAGAATAATACTCGTAAATATCCGCTTTTCACTGCATAGAGATAACGGTCTAAAGATAAATCAAAAAGAAGCCACCCTTAGCAACAAATACTTGAAAGGTTTTCTATACAATAATTTTTTTCGGAATACAAAGAATTAAATTTTAAATATTATTTTGCTACATTGTGAAATATGGTTTTTTTTATTAAAATTCTTTCGTCGACATATTTGCATCCACATTAAGATTATTGGAATATAATGTATTGTTATTTGTCGTAGCACTAATGTGTTCATATTAAAAACTCTATTGCGGTGATACATTTACATTAAAAGCGCAGGTTAGGTTTATACCTAAAATGTAGTTTTAATGTATGCTTTTTACATAAACACATTTGTATTACGACAGAAAACAGTAGTAGTAGTAGTAGCAGTAGTAGTAGTAGTAGTAGTAGTAGCAGTAGTAGTAGTAGTATAATGCAGCTACATTATCACATACAACACATCAGTATTTTACCAAGTTAAGGTACTTGATACATCGATGCAACACTCACAACATGTTCAAAAAGTGACTGCAAATAACATGTCAAAAATGGTGTTCCAAAATGGTATTATCCCACTGAATGACATTCGCATTTCATTCCCTTTTTCAAATCGGTCTATTCCGACTTCATGCTATTCTCATTCTCATCCAAGGTTTTCCCACTTTCGTTCAGGTTAGGTTAACATATGTAAAGTTAGATTACGATAGGTTAGGTTACGTAAGGTTAGCTAAGGTTAGACCATTGTTAGGTTAGGTTAAATTAAGTTAGGTGAGGAAATATTAACCATTCCCATTTAGGGTCTTTACCACGAATGAGGATGGAGTAACATTGTTTTTCAAATCAAGAAACTATTTTTTTCAAATGTGGATATTTTTCACTTTGCACATTTTCATTCGTGGACCGTCCGTGAAAATGGGAATTACATTGAATGGAAAGTAATCACCTTCCAAAATCACTCTTTTGACTAGCGAGTGTTATCTTTTCGCGTTAGAAAAAAATATTATAGCGTCATTCAGGAAATAGTTATCACATTATCATTCTTAGCATTCGTACTGAAACAGCGTCCATACATCTACAGATCTACAGAAGCTAAGGCTAACAAAGACCCAGATCCACTCTAAGGTTAGCCCGAGAGAAAGGAAAGAGTAGAGGGTCAAGAGAAGAGAAGAGAATAAGGGGTTAAGTAAGGAGGAACACCTATCACTCATGGGTTAACATTCATTCAGAAAAAGAGAAAAAAGACTCACCATCATCATCCGCCGGCCACTGCCGACAAGTCAGAAAAATAGTCGGAGAAAATAGGAGAGGGGTGAAAGATGAAAAGAAGTAAAATAAGAACGCTTACAAACCATGCAAACACAGTCTTAACTCACTGTCATACCATGCAAACTACAAACATGCAAGAAAAGAGAGTTACAGACATGCAAAGTAAGATGATAAGAAAAAAAAAAGTAGGTAAAGTTAAACAAAAAGTGTGTTAGTTTACGATACGAGCTACATCTACGTTCGTGAGCTACATCTACGTTCGTAGCTACATCTACGTTTACTATCTTCACTTCACCCACTGTCATTCTCATTCGATTTCGCAGCCAAGAATGCGAAAGTGAGAAAGTGAGAATATCAAACGAGGCATTTTCAAATCGGTCTATTCCCAATTCATGTTATTCTCATTCTCATCCACGGCCTTTCCCACTTTGGTCCGGGTTAGATTACGATTGGTTAGGTTAGGTTATGATTGGTTAGGATACGATAAGTTAGGTTCTGATTGATTAAGCTAACGTTAAGTTAGGTTAAGAAATATTAAACATTCCCACTCAACGCCGTTTGCCTAAAGTGGGAATGTAGTGATACTGTTTCCCAAATCCAGAAACGCATTTCTCAAATGTGGATTCTTTCACTTTTGTACATTCTCACTTATGGACCACGATTCTTTCACTTTTGTACATTCTCACTTATGGACCACGATTCTTTCACTTTTGTACATTCTCACTTATGGACCACGAATGCAAATGGGACTGACATTGAGTGGGTAGTAATCGTGTTAGATATATGAAAGATATGTTTGCAGTTCATAAGATTAATGCAGTGGTTCTCAACCTCTTTACGCTGCGACCCAAATTCTGGTCGCGGGGCTAGCTCGGCGACCCATGCCTTCAAACAGTTCACTCGTAATAAATAATAAAAATAAGTAAATAATCGTAAAATAATTATAGATAACATAAATAAATTATAAATGACAGTTTAATAACCGAATCAAAATGGCTTGGCGATCCAATTTCGGGTCGCGACCCAGGAGGGGTTAAGAACCACTGGATTAATACTTCAATTAGTTGATAATGTTTTGACTATTAACTGTAACCTCAATATAACCTCTAAATAACATAAATTCTGACAAAACTAAAGTTTAATTTATTCAAGATCCCGAATAAACTTTAATCATTTACACGTTTCAAAAAGATAAAATTTATTGACGGCTTTAACTTCGTAGCAATGTCTGTCCAATTCTACAAAACACATTTCTTTGCGACCTCTTTATTAAGACTTTGACATAAATTAAAAATTTTATCACTTCACTTTCAAAATAATGTTGGAATTTGGCGACGACTTTTAAACTGCCTACAACTGAACTAACTGCTGTCGTTACCCTTTCAAGCTAATCGAGTGAAACAAATTTGGGGAAACAAATTAAAAAAAAAAAAAGACAGTTACGCTATAATCTCCGAACGGAAATTTTGAGATGAAATCAAGTGAAAATTAACCTTTGACCTTTCATGAATTTACGGACGGGAAATTTCAGTATTAAACTGTGACTTATAATGAAAATCTTCTGTGTTAGTCTCTCTTTTTTTTATACCTGTGTTTTCACAAACAGTTTAGAAATACTGGGCTCAGTGCCAGTTCAGAAAAGGACAGGACGATGGACTCACATACGCACACGTACACACACACACACACACACACGTGTGCACATCTCCGTATAAGCGAGGTACCAACTGTTTTAAATCCATATATCTAAGAAACTAATTAACCAAACCTAATTTAACCTAACCTTAGTGTCATCGAACCAAGAAGAGTGTGATAAGTGTTTCGGATGCAGTTGAGGAGTCGAATGATCGTTTCTGTTAAGTTCTTAAATAATGAGGTACTCGCTAATTTAGCCTTAGCTAACCTAACCTAAACTAAACTAAGCTTAAACTAATCTAACCTTAAATAAACTAACCTAACCTAACCTAAACTAACCTAACTTTAACTAAACTAACACTAGCGTAACCTAACCTAATCAAGACCAAAATATCTTTTCCCGATAGTAAAAATATTGCCAAGTTTTTCTACATTAATATTTTAGTGTTTCGAGGTACTAAAAGTACCTCACAAAGAAAAATTGCCTCACTACATCTGTCAATTATCACACACGACCTCACTTATGCCCATTTCACACACACACACACACATACACACGCCCTCACTTATGCCCAGTTACACACACACACACACACGCACGCACGCGCACGACCTCACTTATGCTCAGTTCACACACACACACACACACACACACGACCTCACTTATGCTCAGTTCACACACACACACACACACACACACCCTCACTTATGCCCAGTTACACACACACACACACACGCACGCACGCGCACGACCTCACTTGTGCTCAGTTCACACACACACACACACACACACCCTGGTTGCCTTTCCACCCTAACTGTACATTCTTAGTAATTACAAAATTTCATATATTAAATTTTTGAGTTTACACATTTCATAAACACGCGTTTATGCAGCATTTTAGCGAAAAAAAAAAATCTGATTAGAAGGAATACAAACAGCTGAAATCTGCGTTCACTTAAAAGGCAAACACGCGGATAACGGCAACTCTAATGATTTATTGACATTAACTCATGTGTATTCTCAAAATAAACGTTATCATTTACTGTCCACCTACATTTGGTTCACCCTATATATATATATATATATTATATATAATATATATTATATATGTATGTGTGTGTGTGTGTGTGTGTGTGTGTCTTGTAACAAAAGTTCGTTCTCAGAGGGAAATAAGATATTACAGAATTGAACGAGAAAATAGTTTTAACAATACACTGCAAACAATACAATCAACTTAGCAATTAATCCAGTACATACTCAAATTGCATTCCCTGTACCATTGACACATTTCTACTCGTCTTTGTAAGCTGTCGGTTACGTTTTGAAGCGCTTCCACACTAATTCTGTTACACTGATCTGTAATTTTTTTTCTTTTAACTGCTGGATTGTTCGAGGTCTTGACTCATAAACAACGAACTTTATGCGGCTCCACAAGAAGAAATCAAGTGGGGTCAAATCAGGGCTTCCAGGCGGCCATTCCACACAACCTTGGCGTCCAATCCATCTGCCACGAAGATTCTCATCTAACCATTGTCTCACTGAACGAGCGAAATGCGGAGGTGCGGAGGTGCACCATCTTGCTGAAATCAGAACTTTCGTCTAGCATACAAAGACATTTTGTCAATGTACTTCTGCAAAATTCCCTCCAGAATGTTATTCAAGTAAGAATCCCCGTTCATGGTTTCATCAAAAAAGTGTGGTCCTATGATGGTTACCCTATGAATCCCTGCCCACACCGTAATCCTGGATCAACCTGCCGATTTTCATCGCTCCAGTAACGATAATTGTGGCGATTCACTGTTCCATTTAAATGAAAACAAGCCTCGTCGCTAAATAAAATATCGGAATTCTGTTATATCTTATTTTCCTATGAGAACGGACTTTTGTTACACCCTGTAATATATATATATGAATAGAAACGACGTAAGTGTAATGGTAGCGCATCCAACCGGCAATTGGAAGGCCCTGGATTCGATTCCCGGGCGGTTCGCCTCATTTTTCATTTATTCGTGATTTCTCTTCCTCGTGTGCAGAAACGTTCCTTAATACTTACGTCGTTTCTATTCATTTATATACTGCGTGGTCATTGCAGTTAAATGCATATATATATATATATATTATATATATTAGGGCCCTGCGAAGCTTCGAGATTCGATTTGATTCGAATCGGGAGAGAAGATTCGATTTGATTCGTTAGCGTGGGCTCCGATTCGATATTTTCCAATCTCCATTAAGTCTGGTAAAGAACATCAGTGATGTTGTTTTCAAGAACACTTTTGTAAATAAACACTTTTCTTTTTACTTAGATTATAATTCAGTCTATATACTGAGACCAATCTCTTGTGCAATAACACTTTTATCATACTTTAATACCATTGTTCCTCCTCATGATCAAATACTTAATACATTTTTTTAGAAGGATTTACTTTGTCTTTTGTTCTCAAGAAGATTTAATTAATTTTATGCTTATTACTAATTGTGTGTAGAAACACTTTAAATAAGGAAGCCATTTTCCGTTTAATTCGAAATTTAATTCAGTATATATTATTAGGGTGTGTCAATTTTGGGGGTGAAATGACTAAATTGAAAATCATGTGATTTGGTAGCAATTTAATGTAATCATTTGGCATACAAAATAATATCCTTGCTTCTAAAACAATAAAAAATAACTCCTACCTACATCAATTTTAATTCAAAAATTCCATTTTTCCATAAATTCGTAACAAAATAACAAATGTGCGCAAACATCCTATCAACATTTAAAGTGGCAATAAGATATCATTCAGAGTCTTTATTTGAAAGTAACCAATGCAGTCATGTCCTTTTTGCTGCGGTTCCTTAACATCAGCATTCGGCTTGCTACTTGCGCTTTGATGTAGCCTTCTCGCCTCTCGTGACTGTAAACTTGACTAGCTGCTTCTGTGACCATTTTCACACATCTCTCCACACTCTGAGTGTGAGAAGGCCACTTTGGCACTTGCATTGGGGCCTCTTTAAGTTGTGTTAAATCTTTGTTTGTTATACATGTTGTCAGTGGTGGCTCCAAAACTTCCGATCTCAAGTTAACTAATTCTGACAATTTTGTAGCATTGACGTTCATCGGAGGTACCTTCCTTGTCTGAACAGAGCAGTCTCCCAGCTGGTCATCATCTAGTGATGTTCCTGTAAGCTTTAGAATGATTTCCACAGCCTCAGTTCGCTCTTTGGCACATTGGCTGCAGAGTATTGCTTGCAAAACTGCCTCTGGCCTAGCATACCAAGCGGACCTTCTCGCCACAGGTAACACGATGTCCACCACTACTTTCCTTTGAGTTCTCAGTAGCTGTAATTGAAACAAGATGTGGTTGGGCCCCTCCATCCACATTGGATTAAGTTTTACATTGAACCAGTGAGGAAGATAAAACCCAATAATAAATTCAGCAATCAACATCAAATTTTGTAGCATTTTGCCCTTCAGTGCATGTTTGGAAACCCAAATCCTGCAGAAACGAATCGCTGTAGTTAACCAACGACTGTGACTTACGGGTCTAATCTCCAAGAGAGCCAGATTTTGAGGCAACTCTCCTGATCTGATTGCTTGAACAATACGATAAGCGTAAGATTGATACGTGCTGAGGTCTTTGATCACTTCTTCAGACAACACTGGAAGGGGAGGGCCTACTTCGACCTTTGGAAATTTTGTATTTATTTCTAATTCCGTTGCTTCATCTAGCATGTTGCCAAGGGTGCCTGACCACTTGTTGTTGCTCTTTGTAGGACCATCAAGTTCCTGGATGAGACGACGAAGAGGTAGTTCTCCTGTGTGCAAATCACATGCAATCCAAACAAGCCTTCTTCCAAGTTTTTTCTCTAAATGCGTCATAACACCACCCTGCCATCCAGTGTTCACCGCAGTTGAGTCTCCACCAACGGCCTGCAGTGAACTGTCAAGTCTTCTTTCTTGAAGCCAACATATTATTTGATCAGCAATTACCTCTGCATGTTTCTTGCCTTCTACTTCTGCTTCAGGAACAAAGTGAAACAAATAGCGGCCACCAGGTTTGGAACACACAGAGTAGTGTTCTTCTTTGATGAGACCGGGAAACTTTCTGTCCATTCCCTCTACCTCTAGGAGAACTTTTGTGTCATCTCTTCTTCCATCAAACAAAAGGCAAGAGAGACCTTCCTCCTTCAAATCTTTTCCATGCTGATCAGATATTTCCTTCATTATTTTTTCTTGTGCTCTTCTTATCTTATTATGAGCTATCACTAAGGATGTATCCTCTCGGCTGATGAGGCCTGCATCTATCCAAGCGGCAGTGGCAATCTCTGCAGTCTCTCGTAGCCCCGTATGGTGGCGAATACTGGCAAGGGCAATGTTTGAGATGTCTTTAGTGTTGTATTTCATTCTCTTCGGCGAAGGTTCAGATGGCATTTTGGAGCTATCATCTGATGTTGCTTCTTTCTGTTCATCTGAAGAGCTTTCAAAGAAGTGAGAAACCTCTTGATAGAGCTCTTCATCTCTTTGGGTGGCTTCTTCACTCTTCTTTTTCTTCCTTTCTTCCCTCTCTCGGATTTTCTCTTTTTTCTTAGCAATGACAATCTGTTTTTTGGTTTCTGAATAATTTACCGAACCAATCTGCATACTTCCTTGGCCTCCTGCCTTTGTTCTCTGCGCCTTTATGAAAGCCAGCTCCAAGACAGGGATCTTCTTCTCACGAGGACAGCGACAATCAATGTGAGGGTGAGGTCCTCTTCTGCATGAGGAAGAACAATTGGCTTCAGAACACAACTCTATGGGACACTGGCAGTTAAAAATGTCAAGAAGAGTATCAAGTGCGTGCAGAAATTTATTTTTCTTTGCTAGTTTTCCTTTACCAAGTGATGTCTCAACTGCTTTGTGCCACAGCTTTGTTAATTTTAGCTCAATAGTTCTATACTGATTGAGTACAGGTGGTTTGAATAACACATTAGCTTTTTTCCACTGATGCAGAAGAGAGGGGAATCATGTCCCTTATGAGCTCTTTCTCTGTGTAGTTCCTTCTATCCTTTGTATTTTGTTCACGAAGGAGTAACCCTAGTCTCAGCATGTCTCGCACTGTTGGTAGTTCTGATACGGGAAGCTCCTTGCCTGTACCGACTAACAGGCTCAAGTGGCATGACGACTGACATCTTGTCTTCAATTTTGGCATCTTAGGAATATCTGAAAAGAAAGAAAAACATTTAAGTATTTTATATCAATTACGATGTTTCAAAGTTTAGTCATTCGATGTTCTAAAATTCAATAAAAAAATATTTCATGGGATTACAACATAATTAGACAGAAGAATATGATAATAATAAATAATTGTAATATATAATCAATAATCTATACTTACAGTTAAACTGTAGTATTCGTCTAGTAGAATAACTATGAAGTAGGTACAAGAGCAATAACAGCAAACCACCGTCTATGACATCTAAGAGGCAACTGAGGACTGAGAGTGAGGGACAGTTCTATTCATGTTGTGACTTGTACATTGTACAACAACTATATGACCTTGAAAACACTCCATATGCGATCAGTGGGATAATTCTGTGACAGATGAATAGTTAATCAATTTATGTCCTATTATTTTGTAAAAGAGTCAATTTCTGAAACTTTAAGGTAAAATTGATGTAGGTAAGAGTTATTTTATTTCATTTTGGTTGGCCAATTTCAAGTTTTGACATGAAAAGACTATATTTTCACTACCAAAATTCATTTGGAAAAAGTTGACAAAATTGACACACTCTAGTATATATACTCTATAATCTATATCTGTACAGTTGATTCGATTCGAGATTCGATTCGAAAAGAAAATTGTGATTCGCAAGGCCCTATATATATATATATATATATATATATATATATATATATATATATATATATATATATATATATATATATGTATGTATGTATGTATGTATGTATGTATGTATGGCGGGAGTTTATATAGGTATATAGGTTAATTAGAGCGTGTATGTGTGACAAAAGAATTAAAGGATAAACTCTTGTGTTTATATATTTCTTTCGACTCCGCCATTTTGTCGGTGAAACCTGATTTCCAAAAAATGAAGCTTTTTGAACCTAATAAAATCTACGTCCTAAAATATTTTAAGTGCGTGAAAATCTGAAGTCAATCGGATGCTTAAAAGAATTTAAATTTGATATAGCAGTTTATCCTTACCATTCACACGCTTATACGCAAAGTATACAAAAATATACATATACAAAATTCACACAATACGCAACCATACCAACACTGTTATCTCCCATGGGGGTAAATCTTAAAACAAATTTAAGGGAAATACTAAAATTTGGCTTATTGGGATTCCAAACAAAAATGAATGAAAATTTGATTACCAGTTCTGTCTTTGCTCATTTCATTAAGTTTTCAGTTCTCTTGAGAGCCAAAATGGCAAAATCAGTTTCCAGATTCATTAAATATGGAAAAGAAAGTCAAAAGGCTGGAAAAAAAATCTTTACGTATTAATGTATAATTAATAATAAATGCTAATATCTATCGTATCTATCGTATCTATCGTATCTATCACTCCTTAATAATTTTCATTTGGGGGAAAAACTTTGGTTTTTTTTTAGATAAATAATAATGTTTGATGGTTATTCGTAACAGCCAAGGTCAGGATTAAGACATTTGATCGACTCAACATTCTATCGATAAGCATACTGTGAGTTAGATTAAGTTGGTTTAGGTCAGACGAGACTAGATTACAGAGGTTACGCTATGTTAGATTAAGTTAGTTTGAGTTAGATTTTTAAATGTCGATGATTGGTCTTGTCGATCAGATTGGTCGCATGATATAGGGGTCGTACAGCTTTTCGCTTTCGCGGGATCCGAACCGCTAGAACCTCACCAAGGGAGATGCGGAGAAGCACTTTAAAGCCGATCGTTTGTTGACGTTTAAGCTGTGTTGTAATAGAGCCGATTAGAACCCCTGAAATGCGATCAGTTTATACACAGAATTTACTGTACGTTTTGTCGCTGTAACGTCGCTGAATTAGTGGAGTAAAATTTAATCAAATAACCTTTACTAGTATTAAGCGTAGGTAATATTACCCTAAGCACCAAACTTAACCTAACCTAACCAAAACTAGATTATTTAAAGACAGAAAAAGTATATAATGAATATAGAAAAGTAAATTGTTATTCATATTTCAAATTGTTCATCACAAGAAAATTACTTTACTTTTGGAAAACATGAAGTCACATGGACCTACGGAGGGCGGAGGGCCTAAATATCTGTTTGTAAGTATAGGGTGTCCACAAAGTCCTATTCCGGTTTTAAAATTTTATTACAACAATACCAAAAGAGATAACAAAACGCAGTTTTTGCATTTTGTTGCTTAACTAATGAAGTTTTTTTCTTGATTTAGGGGTTGTAACCTGAGTGTGAAGTTGCTATTGACAGAAGCTTCAACGAAATTAGCGACTACACAAGAGAAAGCTCAATGTCTAATTTGGTTTGCCGAAATCAGCGACAAATAAATGTTCAATGGAATTACCGCCGTCAATATGGCAAGGATCCTCCCTCCAAACTCAGTATTAGGAGGAGGTTTTGCAAGTTTTGGGAGAGAGAAAGTGTGATTGACTGGCCAAGACTCGTCCAAGAGACGTTCCAACGCAGCCTTTATTCGTCATGTCACAAGATCAATGGTACAGAAAGTTGTACACAAAATATTGCATCTTTACGCGTATAAAGTGCAAATAGTCCAAACTTTACAAACCAGATTACACATTGAGCTTTCTCCTGTGTAGTCGCCATTTTCGTTGAAGCTTCTATCAATAGCAACTTTACACTCCGATTACAACCCCTAAATCAAGAAAAAAAACTTCATTAGTCAAGCAAAAAAATGCAAAAAAAAACTGCGTTATTCTATCCCTTTTGGTTTTATTGTAATAAAAATTTAAAAACTGGAACAGGACTTTGTGGACACCCTGTATAACCAACTGGTGTGTTAAAAACAAAAACAAAAAATTTAATTATACAAGAATCTATAATATATATAATATATATAATATATACACAGTACTCCTCCCCCCCGATTTACGCGCCCCCATTTTGCGCGGTTTCGGATTAACGTGGTCCAAAAAAAATTCAATTTTTTTTTTATAAATAAGGATAATAAAAAATAAAAAATTTCTTAAGTGTTATTACTAATTTTTACTTTTTTACAGATGAGTTTATGTATTTATTTATTTATTTAATTAATATTATTTTTTGGGGCAGATAATTATTATTATTATTATTATTATTATTATTATTATTGTATTTTATTTTATTTTATTTTATTTTTGGAGTGTCTTGGGATTGGGGCGGGGGGCCATACTTAGCACATTGAATTATGTTATAGTTCCCCCAATTTACGCGGAATTCATTTTACGCTGAAGGTTCAGGCACTCATCTACCGCGTAAATCAGGGTATTACATATATATATATATATATATATATATATATATATATAATATATATATATATATATATATATATATATTATATATGGGTAGCGCAAAAGTCAGGATACATAGGAACAATGCTTTTTAGTGCAAATGTACATAGATACATATTTGCATTGAAAAAAACATAGGTCCTCTGTGTCCTGAATTTTGCGCCACCCTGTATATATATATATATATATATATATGAATAGAAACGACATAAGTATTAAGGAACGTTCCTGCACACGAGGAAGAGAAATCACGAATAAATGAAAAATGAGGCGAACCGCCCGGGAATCGAACCCAGGGCCTTCCAATTGCTGGTTGGATGCGCTACCATTACACTACGGACCTCGATCATTCACAAATCGAAATTCTCCCACATAGGGCAGAAACCAATGCCCTGAGAGGGCACCCTCGCAAATCGTGAATATGTGCATTTAACGTTCCTTAATACTTATGTCGTTTCTATTCATTTATATACTGCGTGGTCATTGCAGTTAAATGCATATATATATATATATATATATATAATATACTAACAAATTGTTATTATAAGTAACAGATTATGGATTACTAAAATGAAACTAAAATAAGACATATTATATCATATTTATGCTTAATTCAAAATTATATTTGAATGTCCGCCATGACATCAAATGTATTAATCGCCATTGAACGACATGATTTGGGATCGTAGTCGATTAATTTCTAAACGGTAACAATCGCGTTTAAGCGAGGCACGATTCAGTGGACACAAACGGTAACAAACGGTAACAAACGGCCGTGTGATATGGGCTTAATCACTGGAACCTGAAGCCGAGACTCGAACTCGGGAGTTTCAGATTAACAGCCAGGATTTCTACCACAAGGCTACCGACACTGATAACTAACCTAACTTAAACTAAATAATCAAGCCTACCCTAAAGTAACCTATTCTAGCCTAACTAGCTTAATATAACTTAATCCTGGCTAGCAACATCTGATCAACTTGACATGAAATTGATAAGTTATTGTGGACCATATTGAGTTACACTCTGAAAACCGTCCGCTGCGTCTACTTTAGATCCGAGCGTAAGAAAAAGACTAAACATCTATGGAGAATATAAAGTACTCCAAAGGTACATATATAGTAGATAGGTAGATAAAGAGTAGATAGAGAAAGAGGTAGCGGTAGATCTATCGATAGTAGATAGAGAGTAGCTGAAACGGTTTTCTTCTTGACAAGCGGTGTCCTCTGGAACTAGGTGAAAAATCCAAAGAATACACTTCCAGGAATTAAAGAAAAACCTCTCAGTGTACTCTTAGTGTACCCTTAGTGTAATCTCAGTGTACTTTCCGTCTGCTGAGTATACTCTTTACAAACTTTATACCCAGAGTAAGTTTAGTACTCTTTTACGCTTGGATCTAAGGTACACACAGTTTTTAAGAGCGTAGGTTAGCTGAGGTTAGGTTAGGCTAACATAAGTTAGGCTAGGCTGTTAGTTTTTAGAGTGTCAATGTTATGTGTTGTCGATCAAACGAGGATAAGTCCAATTAATCTCTCCCCCAAAATCATGTTGAAAGAATGTTTTGTCGAAGGAATGTCGTGAGCCTGTTTGAAAAACTTGAATTATTCTAGTCGCCGTAATTCAATAGATAAGCTGTGTTAGAGGTCTTATACCCAAGACCATACCATCGACACTCTAAAAACCTAACTCACTCTAACCTAACCTATCTTAACTTAATTTATGCTAACCTAACCTAACTTAATCCAACTCACAATATACATATCGGTAAAATGTCAAGTCGAGCAGATCTCGTAATCCCAGTGTTAGATAGATAACTGATAACATTTAATTAACACCATTTTTTAAGTTAATTAACAAAACCTTTCAAAAGTACAACGAACTTTCTAATCGTTTTCTACAGTCAGTTTTTCATTTATTTGATGATAAACTTTTAAAAATTAATTATATTTTTCGTTCACAGAAAATAGAAATATTAATTGAAATCATTTGAATCTTTCAATCAAATTCAGAAAATTGAAAATAATATTTGTTACAGGAAGACTTTATATACTCTCTCTCTCTCTCTCTCTCTCTCTCTCTCTCTCTCTCTGTATATATATATATATATATATATATATCTTTTTTTAAGTGAACATTCACCCTCTTGTTTCAAACAATTCATTTTACATTTGTCTGATATCTTTCCCTTTACAGTACAACACTACCGAATGGACTGTTGTCAATTTGGAAGTTGTTATTAGCTTTTGAGTGAGCAAATAAAACAACCTCGCACAACAATGGCACGACTCTATATACAGATTATGGATAAAAGTGCCTTTAGCCGGAACACGCATCCTGTAGATGATGAAAAACAGGAGAGAGAGAGAGAGAGAGATCTATTTGAAAAGGGAGCCATAACACTGAAATAATAATCACTGACAATCACTTGAATTTTTGGTCATCTCTTCATTTGAAAAGAGACTAACAAAACTAAGCAGAGAAACTTCATTTTAATGTTTTTCTTAGCGCAAATTTATCTTCTTTGCACTACAAGCTCGTGTAATTAAATCCACAGGCTCTTCTTCTGGATCCCCGACCCAAAGGGAAAAAAAATATATATATATAAAATATTTCATTACGTACGTAGGAGAAATACTGTATTACAATATAGATTTTGTGGGTATTTTGGGGATTGTCGTGTGTAGAGAGAGAGAATTTTGAGGATTGGAGAGATGATGCAAATAAGAAAGTTACAAAAAAAGAGGAAAGAAGCTCATTCATATAAAGGATACTCTGCTCAACTGGTGTGTTTGACTAATATCTCTTTCATATACATACTTCTAAGTATTTTGTTGCTTTTATGTCAAAATGTTCACGTCTCTAATATGTTATGTTTTTACTCCAGATTATTGCTCTGTGTTATTTCAGGTTTTCGGGTAAATAATGGCTCCTCTTCAGTGGTTCATTGGTATGTATTTGCTGCAGTAATTCTTCTCTTAAGCCAAATATGTTATGTGTATACCCATATTCCTACTCCAGTTATATATACTGTTTCAGGTTCTAATTTCAATTTTTTTTGGCTGCATACCCTTTAGACTGACATACAATTAAACGTACCCCTTCCCTATCTTACGAACTCTTTATTTGACCCTGTGTCAAATAAATGTATACACGTACAGCATTACACACTTTCCTTTGGATTCACATCTGAGGGCTGACATGGAAAAGGAAGACATTCATTTTCATGGCTGTCATGCCACCTCTGCGTAGCATGAGCAATATGAGTTGGGGCACCATTTCTCATGAATACACTTTGGTGTGGAGATAAATTTTTAATGAAATAAATAGGCATAGCAGCCCCTCTTCCAGGATCTTTACTAAATATTTGGCTCAGTTAACAGTTCCTGTGCGGGGCATCAGTTCTCTTCGTTCACTGGTCGAAATTGCATCCCACACCATTAAAAACAATCCCCCATGTTTTACTGTAGCTTGCAGATGCCTCAAAATAATACTTGGGATGGACGTCTCCATACCCACATACTCACACTGTCTGAAAATAAAGTGAACCAAGATTTATACGAGAAGATTATGGTGTTCCAAAAGACAGAATCATGCTGCCCACTGCTTCCGACAGGCAGTATTGAGAGGGGTAAGCATGGGCTTCCTTCTAGCTGTTCTGCAGTCTTTCTGAAGAAGTTCACAAATCTTGATAATTGTTGCTAAATTTATTATCAGTACTTAAATTACATCACTGATGTTATAGGCAATTTCTGTTAATACCTCCTTAATTTCAAATTTTAAGGTGTTTCAACTTTTTTGGATATGACTACATATTATATATATATATAGTCGTCTCATCAATTCCCCGCCTCTTACTGACTGTCTTCAGTCTCTCTCTCTTCGCCGCAATGTTGCCTCACTCTCTCCTTACTATTGCTATTATAACGGACATTGCTCTTCTGAACTCTCTAACTGCGTACCTCCTCCTTTAAGGAGAGCACTCAGCACCAGACTTTCTACACTTTCTTATTCCTTTTCTGTCCAATTTTCTAACGCAAGAGTTAATCGGTATTTTCAATCTTTCATCTACTCAACCGGTCGACTCTGGAACAATCTTCCTCAATCCATCTTTCCTCCTGTCTATGACCTCCCATCTTTCAAGCGCAGAGTATCCAGGCATCTCGAAAACCCCGGACATTGATTTTGGCTCTTTTCTTCTTCTATGAGGGGGGGGAGGGCGCTTTTGCGGGCATTTGTTCTTGGCCCCTCCTTCCTGCATAATATATATATATATATACCTCGTAACCTCGCAGCAGCTCCGTGCGTTCGTCTCTCTTCACTTGTGATACTGTTGAGCACCATTGTACTAAAATCTAACTTCTTCGCATTGGAAGGAGATCAATAAAGTTTCGTAATTTTAATATCTTAACTGCAAATAACGACAATTTTATGTAGTTTGTATAAAACTTATTATTTAGTCTTGGTAAATGTCCCCACAGAAAGGGATACATTGAATTCGCTTCGTAATATCTCTAATTACGTACATTTATAAATCACAGAAAAACTCAAAATTCTAACTTTGATAAAAACACGTTCCAATTTATAAAGCGCTTCGAAGTCATGTGTGTAAAAAACAAAAGATGTTTACGACATTTGCGTTAATTAACTAAACTCTAAATGTATTTCTACGTTCTTCAATGTTTTATTAAGTTCGCGATGCTTTTCTACACACATTTTCGGGGGACTTAATATTCATAGCTTTTACGTAAAGTGTGTAAAGTGTGTAAGGTGTATAAAGGGTGTAAAGGGTGTAAAGTGTGTAAAGTGTGTAAGGTGTATAAAGTGTATAAAGGATGTAAAGGGTGTAAAGTGTGTAAAGTGTATAAAGGGCGTAAAGGGTGTAAAGTGCATAAAGGGCGTAAAGGGTGTAAAGAGTGTAAAGGGTGTAAAGTGTATAAAGGGTGTAAAGGGTGTAAAAATATTGTTTAGGAATTGAATATTCAATAACTAATTCCGGATCGCCAAAGGGCTTCATTCATTTTATGAGTTCCAAACGCCTCAGTGCGCTGACATTATTAATATTGACAGGAAGACCATTCTGTCGAAAACACATTACCGCAAAGGCAAAACCCGACAATGAAGAGTAATTAACTAACATCGTATAACTGCACTTTTACAAAGAATTTACATACGCAATTCCCTTCTTTGTCATATACAAGTTAGAGGCAGCAATTTTGAAAAAATAAAACTGAATAATTCAACAAATGAACCACTACTACACACCCACTTTATTAGCTGATGTAATTCGACTTAATAAATACACTCATGCTTTTGACGTTTGAAGTTCATTCCCCGTTATAGCATAGTTATATATATATATATATATATATATATATATATATATATATATATATATATATATATATATATAATTTTGTTTCGTGTGCAAATATGGCTTTGAAAAATATAACAATCATATTTAACGTTGTCCATTGTCTATTGACGGTAAAAGGTTTCAGTTTTGTACGTTATTTTTTTTAAGAATGTTTTGCTACAAAAAAAAAAATATATTATATATATACCTTATGAACCTTATGTTGTTTCGTGTGTTGGTCTCTCTTCACACGGAGGTCAAGCTGGTGCCCCGCCTCTAGGTCTGGCCTGGTGGCTCCTCCACCAGGCCAGACCTAGAGGCGGGGCCACCAGCTTGACCTCCGTGGAAGAGAGACCAACACACGAAACAACATAAGGTTCATAAGGTATATATATATATATATTTTTTTTTTGTAGCAAAACATTCTCTAAAAAAAATAACGTACAAAACTGTAACCTTTTTACCGTCAATGGACAATGGACACGTTAAATATGATTGTTATATTTTTCAAAGCCATATTTTGCACACGAAACAAAATTCTATATATGAATGTAGTAATAGGGAACGTTCTAAAGTTTAGGTTATACTGTATAAGGGCTTAGGAGCTGTTTTGAATTTATTCTTCCGAATTTGCATTTCTGTACAGTTATTATGTTCTCGTTTTATAACTGCGTATGTAGTTTTAAGATGAATTTAAAATTCTTATCCTACAGTAATGAATTAGCAACAACAGGCTGGAAGAATAATGAATACTTAACTCTTTAATACATCAGTTAATTATTTTACTTTATAAAATATATAATTTTATATTCATAATAAATTTGGTTCTTTTCACATCAACGCTAAAAGCCGGAGTTTTTGTTTCGAAGCTGAGACCGACATTTTGTACAGAATTGCAATTTTCAACATTATTTCTAATTAAAATTGGATAAAATGAATTTCTAAAGAAAATTCATGTTTGTGTTGTACAAAATATATCAATACTTAATGTTACATATAAATAGGGATTACTTCCCGCTTGGTTACATAATTCAGAGCTGGGCACTGCGGCACATTTTGCGGTACTGCGGTACTGCGGTACTACCGCACTACCAAACCGGTACCAAACCGGTACGCGGAAATTTGAATGCGGTAGCGGTACTGCGGTACTTTCAGCGATCCTTTGCGGTACTGCGTTATGCGGTACCGGTTTGGTAGTGCGGTAGTGCCGCGGTACCGCAGTACCGCAAAATATGCCGCAAGTGCCCAGCTCTGGTTCCATTCTCATTCCCACTCGCGGCCCAAAAGTGCGAATCCTCGAAGTGAGAATTCCAAAATTGGGAAAAAATAAAGTTTCTTGACTTGGGAAAAAGTAAAAATGGAACCGTGACGTAATTGCAGACGCGAAGGGGTATTTTCTATAAAAAAAATCGAACTTACAATGGGAAATCGCGCATTAGGAATGGTCCATAAAAGATTGCCTCCTTCGGGATTCTCCCTTTTGGTTATTTCTCTTTCTTGGACGAAGACTAAAACAGGAATGAACGACATTGGGAATTAGGGCCCTCATTGGAACATCAACCTTCTATCAATAGAGAATTAAATTAGTTTTCCATTTGCTTCTCCGGGTAGAATATTATAGTTGGTATTTAAATATATTTGAAAGGGATAACTCCTCCGATTTGAGGAGGGAGAAACTACCCCCCCCCCCCCGTTGATGTAGAGCCCGAAAAAAGATACTCAATAAAATTTGGAATCGGACAAAACGGTAATCAATAAATATTCTTTTTTATTCATGCCAGCGAACCAATCATTTAAAACATCTTTCTGATTACAGGATATTCAGGGAAATTTACAATTTGATCATTAACTTTCTAAACCCAGTTTTGAATATACTTTTTGAACCTTAAAAATACGGTACATTGATTACAAAATATTTTATTATACTGAATTTTTTTTTCCCCAAAAGATTTATCAGCATTTCATTCTGTAGTTGCTGCTGTATTTCTCCGGGAAGGATGCCTCCCCAGAGAGCAATATGATGTATTGGATTAGAACAGTTCCATAAGAGATATAGCATTTTGCAGCTTCGAATGACAAATAGCTTAGGTTTCGTGACTGATTCCAACTGGGCATTTCAACATAAGACATAAATTCTCAGGTTTTTTATTAATTCTTTACCCCAAATATCTGTAAGAATTGGTGTACTTAATAATATTTTTACTATCAAGAGAATAAATAGATGCCTTGCAGTATTGCAGTATCCATGCAGTGCAGTATCTATCCATAGGTCCTGCCGTTTATCCTCTAAGCTATGGAATTCTTGGTACGAAAACGTCTGTCTGTAGCTCCACTGAACTTCGACATTACTGTATTATTTCTAATCAACTGTATATATTTCTATCCTTAGTATGTGAACTGTCATTGTATTAATAATATTTGTCATATGGACTCTGTCAATAAACCTTTTCATTTTCATTTTCATTTTCATTTCATTTTCATTGCGTACGGACAAGGTGATATATTGGGTTCCATTTTTATTAATGTAATTTCTTGTCGATGAAAGAAGCAACAGAAATGAAACTCTTTATAATAATACACAACAGATTTACAATAGTAAACAACCAACCGATTCGGTATTAAAACCATAAATCGGTTGAAAATTTATTACAAAAGTCGACTTAACATTTTGTTGATTTGCAGTTTATCTTAAGCAAAACAGTAACTAGGCCACGATTCGTACGAATCAATCTAGCTATTTTTTCTTGGGGTGATGTAGCCTATTCCTCTTTCAAAATGTGTATCATACTACGTCCATGAAGGTGGTTTCACGTGGGTGCTTTCTTAGTAAACGATCAAGAATATACCATATATTTTCAATTGAATTCATACATTGGCATTGTATGGTGAAACGTCTTCTTCCATATAAACGTTGTTTTGTGGTGACAACTCAACGTTGATATAAACAGAAAGAAGCTCTACCTGGACAATATTAACGTATCGGACTGAAGTCACAGTTCTATTGCAGACCACCAACTGTGAACGTCCACTCACCCGAATGACGCCCCGCGCTATAACAGAAATTGCGTCATGTTTCACTACAACTTGCACATACTTCAAAGAAACCCCTGTGTTGGACGTCACCTTACCCACATACAAACGCTCTCTAAAAATAGAGCAAATCGTGAGTCATCTGAAACGGCAATAGTTTTCCAAATGCAGGTGTCCGTTTTAGCATCTGCGCTCCGATGGGCACCTCCGATGGGCAGTAATTGCGAGACATTAGAAGAGGTTCCTTCTTGCAGTTTTGTCATAATAACCTATGGTATGACGATGCCGCCTCATGGTTTTAGTGGGCACTTGAACCTGTGCTGCCCCTGAGAAGCCAGTTCCCCTGTATTGTTTTCAACGCTTTTCCTGACAACTGTTTGTGTAATCCATGGATGGCCATTAGGCTGTCTTTTGGCTGAACTTCATCTGCATCTCATCTCTGTAAATCGTGCTTACAGTCCAAGGAATATCATCATCAGCAGGTACGTAGCTCAGCACCATTGCTATTCATATCCATGCTAGCTAATATAGACAATGAAGTGACCATTAATAGTGAGTAACATCATTTGCTGATGCTACAAAAATTAGCAGAAAAATTAGCAATTCCAGTTATGTAGTCAAAAGACAACAGTAGGAAATTTTTTTAAGTGCAGTAAAAATATTTATGTTATGTATGAAGTGTACCTGTTTCATATTAATTTATAATTATTCTTTAAAAAGGAGTAATATATATTATAGTGACGCAACCTGAAATCCTGGGACCGGTCCAGAATCCAGATATGCTTATTTCACACAGTTAAGTCACAAACTGTATCAAAAACGTGTTATTCTAGCCTCATTTGTATTAAATATTAAAGCAAACAAGTACAGTACAGTAATTTGTCTAAAACTCACGCTATTCTTGCAGAATAGTCCGGACCATCTCTTTTGAAGCCTGGTTCGAACCGACCAAGTTGCGTCATTAATATATATATATATATATATATATATATATATATATATATATATATATATATAAATATATATATATATATATACGTAAACCTTCGTCCAACGCGTGTTTGTCCAGCGAGAATTTGCTTATATACGGAAAAATAAACGCGAACAATTATACACTGGGGAACAAATTTCAACTTTTTGTCTATTGAATTAGATTTGACAGTTAGTTCTAGGTAATTTGGGTGCGCTGAGCACGAATTTTTACTCGGTTTTGCTCTATCAGGTCCTGATTTTGCTCAACACCCCTCCTCTTCGTCGTATTCATAAAAGGTTTTTTTCTCAATACTCGCTAAGTCTTTTTGCAGTTACACATTATGCAACTAGGTTTTTATCTAGGTATTTGTACCTATTGTTATGGTATTGTTGTATTATGTATATTTTTATATGTAACACCCTAAAAATATTTTTAATTTTGTCATTTGTAACCCATTTTAATATTAGTAAATTAAGCTAAAAATATCATAGAATTCTAAAATTTTCTCGAGCGTTCCTGTTCTCTGTAGAGTATTCTAGAGGGACAACTAAAATATATAAAAGCGACTCGTTTCCAGAGTTAATCAGTCAATTCAATCAGTCAGTCAGTCAGTTGAGTTAGTTTAATTAAGTTTGGGCATTAACATAATTTTGAATTGGCATATGATTTAGTGAGTAATTTTGTCATCGTGATTTAATATAGTTGATTTAATTAGACGTAATTTATATTGTACCTACTCATCCGTGTTTCTAGTTTAATTTCATAGATTGTAAGTACCTATTTCATAATAAGTACCTATTTAAACTAATTTTTGTGTTTATATTTCAGATTTTCTTAAATTTATATGAATTAAGGGCTTTAAATACCTTTACAAATTGGCAGAACAATCAAGCAATATGTCATCAAGCACTAGAAAGTTCAAATGCAAAAACAACCCTGATTCCTTCTGTTATATATGTGGAAATTTTACACTTCCACATCAACGAGCAAATATAACTGACTTCGTAAAAGAGCTTACTTAGCTTATTTTGGCATAAAACTGGGGGACCAAGATAAATCGTGGGCTCCACATAAAGCCTGCACTATATGCATTGAAAGACTGCGACATTGGACGAAGGGTTCGGATTCAAAAATACCTTTTGGAGTTCCGATGGTAAGTTTATGATTTCATAAAACTACGTAATTTAATCACTAGTATACTGTAACTTACCTAAATGTAATTGTAACTTAGGTACATAAACAAAAATTTACAGAAAATGTTTATAAGAATCTCAAATATTGCATAAGGTTGAAACACATAGAAATGTTAAATGTTTGGGTGATAACTTTTGATAAAATTCATAAAAACAAGTCTCTCGTCGCTTTTGTTAACGCTTTACAATTTTTTTCCATATCAGGTGTGGCGAGAGCCTACTAACCACGAGACCGATTGCTACCTTTGCTTTGTCAAGACTTCGGCTTCATTAAGAAAAATAAACATTGTATCGAGTACCCAAATTTCGACACCGCGATACGACCTGTGCTACATTCAAATGAGATCCCCATTCCAAAATTTAAGGGTCTGCCAACTCAAGAATTAGTTGAAGATGTTCCTGAAAATATTGTTATGCACTTTGAGGAGTCAGACACCGATTTTGACCCCAGCGTATTTGAAAGTCAAAACGATCCGCAAAAGTTTAACCAGGCCGAGTTGAATGATCTTGTAAGGGATCTAAATTTGCCAAAAAGGCTGCGGAAATTTTAGCTTCAAGACTTAAAGAGAAAAACTTGCTTACTTCAAACACATACATTTCATTTTACAGAAAAAGAGAAGAAGAACTTGTTAAATATTTTAGAACAGAGGATAGTTTAGTATATTGCTGCGACATAGTTGGTTTGTTAAAGAAGATGGGGGTTGAGTCTTACGATGCAAATGATTGGCGCTTGTTTTTAGACAGTTCGAGAAGAAGTTTTAAGTGTGTGTTGTTGCATAATGGCAATCTATACGGCTCGATACCGATTGGGCACTCAACAAATTAAAGAAAAGTATGAACATATAGAAAAGGTTTTAAATCTTATCAAATATAGGGAGCACGAGTGGATCATATGTGTTGACTTAAAAATGGCTAATTTTCTGCTAGGACAACAAGGAGGGTATACTAAATATCCCTGCTTCCTTTGCTTATGGGACAGCAGAGCCAAGGAAGAACATTATTTCAAACAAATCTGGCCAGCACGAACATCACTTACTGTCGGAGAAAAAAACGTAATTAATCCACCTTTAGTGAGCAGAGATAAAATATTTCCTCCTCTGCATATAAAACTAGGCCTCATTAAACAATATGTAAAAGCTTTAGATACGAACGGCGAGTGTTTCAAATACATAACTTCAAAATTTCCAAGTTTAAGTTATGAAAAATCAAGGCGGGAATTTTCGACGGTCCACAAATAAGAACAATGATTAAAGACAGCAATTTTCCTAATGTCATGAATGAACGCGAAAAAAATGTGCTGGTTCTCATTCGTGGACTTGATAGAAAACTTTTTAGGCAATTATAGGGCAGATAACTACGAAGAAATCGTAAAAAAACTTTTAAGGAACTACAAAGAGTTAGGTTGCAATATGAGCATAAAAATGCATTTTTTGAATAGCCATCTTGACCAATTTCCAAGTAATTTAGGTGATGTAAGTGACGAACAAGGGAGAGATTCCACCAAGATATAAAAATTATGGAGGAACGGTACCAAGGCCGCTAGGATTCCCACATGATGGCTGATTACTGCTGGTGCTTGAAAAGAGACCTGCCATCAACAAGCAAATACGCTAGAAAGTCTTACAAAAGAAAATCTTTGCCACAGTGAAAGCTTCATATCTGTTTGTTTTTTATTTTAAGTAATTTCTATCGTTATAATGTAATTTTACTGTAGTTTGAACTGCTTGTATTCATGAAACTTGAAAAAAAAATTTAACACATGACTTAATTTTTTAGTCCTAATTTGAAAAATCTGGAAAATGGCACATAGGCTGTCGACAAGAATCAGGACCTGATAGAGCCAAACCGAGTTGAAATTCGTATTCAGCGCACCCAAATTACCTAGAATCAAGTGTCAGATATCATTCAATAAAATACGTGTTGCCCAGTGAATTATTTGCCGAAAGCGGAAAATTTGATTATACACGGTGCGCCAAACACGCTCTAATACAGTAGTACTGTATGCGTGCCAATGCGCGCTCTAGTGTTTTCTCCTACACTCTCCAACACTCCCGCATCTCCCTCGTTCTCGCGTCACCCTTTGTCTCAGTCCCGCTAACGCGTTAAGTTCAGTGAAGTTGTGTTGGATTGTTTTTGTCGTATTTTGCCATTGTTTTGCTAGTACCCTTAGACAGTAGTATGGCACCAAAACGTAAAGCATCTGCAAGTGATAGTGACATTAGCCGAAAAAATAAAGATTCTAGATAAGTTGCGTGGTGGTATGAGCAAAACATCACTTGGCCGCGAGTATCACGTGAATGAGTCTACCATACGCACCATCCGAAAAGGGTGAAGAAAAGATACGTGCTATTTTCATTTAATATATTTTTATTTATCATTTGTAAATATCATTATGTTTATGATTTTATTATGTGCTTATTTCATATACAATATAGGTAGGGAAATTCATTTATGTGCGAATAAAAAATCTACGTATCTAAGTATTAATGGGAGACGTTACGCGGCCGCGTTCACGTATCCCCATTTATCCCATAAGGTATTAAGTTTGTCCAACGCGGATTTACCTAAGCGCCGTTCTCGAGGAACCTAACCCCCGCGTTGGACGAGGGTTTACTATATATATATATATATATATATATATATATATATATATATATATATATATTATATATATACACGGTGAACCAAAAGTAGGTGGACAGTAGGTTGAATACGGTTTGTGTTATATTATATTATAACTATGGTGTTCATTATAACTATGGTGTTTGTGTTTTATTATATTAAATATTATAACTAAATTTATTTAAATTTTATTTTGTATTATAGTATACAAAAAAATTAAATATGTATTCTCAAAATAAACTTTATCATTTACTGTCCACCTACATTTGGTTCACCCTATATATATATATATATATATATATGTTAAACACAGACCGTGCATGGAACAAGGAACTCTTCTGGGAAAATTAAATCCACTATAGTCCGAATAAGTAATGGTAAATGACAAATACCATAGTTTTTCTTAAACGGACGTGTTATGTGCCTTGAAAAGTGGACGCTCAATGTCCCGGTTGAGGTTTAAGTTTTGTTTTTTTGGCTAAAAATACAATAGTTACCCCTTTTTCTTTGATGTATTCAATCCGGCGTGAATGCAACGAGTCTTTTGCTTATATTGCGGTTCTAAATGTAGCAGGGCTAGGCTGCTTTAAACCCTAGATCCATGTCCCAAAGCTGGATCCTGTCTGCTTTGCAGATAGCTAGTGAGGGAAGCTATATTTATGGGACCTCTTTGCGAGAGACCCGTTGCCCACGTCGGGTTGCATCATGAAAAAGAAAAACTATGGTATTTGTCATTTACCATTACTTATTCGGACTATAGTGGATTTAATTTTCCCAGAAGAGTTCCTTGTTCCATGCACGGTCTGTGTTTAACATATAAGTTTCTCAGGGGACCATTCTGAGTTTGTGTATATATATATATATATATATTATATATATATATATATATATATGTGTGTGTGTATATATATATAGTGAGAAACATTCAAAGAAATAGAAAAATAGGAAATAGAAAATAGGAAAAAGAAAATCCAAAGAAAAGGAAACTCCAAAATACTCCGTAAGTTTGCAAAAAAAAATAAAGAAAAAAACCGGATCATCAAAGAAGGAAAATAATGCATTAACCGAGAATTTAAAAGAAATATCTGAAATATAAAAAGCCCATTATGAGTCACCTTTCAGTACCCTTTAAAATAACAAAATAATATATGCTAAAAATACTTTCTATAAAGAAGAACTACAAGGAATTAACTCATTTTGGTTTAGCACCAAATGATAAAGCGCGAGCTTAATGGAC
Organism: Bathynomus jamesi; assembly: GCA_023014485.1. Classification (NCBI taxonomy): domain Eukaryota; kingdom Metazoa; phylum Arthropoda; class Malacostraca; order Isopoda; family Cirolanidae; genus Bathynomus; species Bathynomus jamesi. The sequence continues at coordinate 877,988 of JAJOZX010000278.1, read as the reverse complement.
TTCTAGAATTATATTCAGCAGCAGGTCTGGACATAATGGAACGCTACATTGGTTAAACAATGTAAAAATTAAATAGATATGACGTATTAGACATGGAGGAAGTCTCTGAACGCAGGAGAAATACCAGACATCATGAAAAGAACGAGCATTGTTCCTATATATGTTCCTATATGTTCCTATATGTTCCTATATATAATTTATAAACTAGTATCATTGATATCTTATCTCACCAAAATATTTGAAAGAATTATTAGGGGAGAAATCTACGGCTGTTTTGTAGACAAAGGAAAGATTCAGTGAGAACCAACATGGATTTCGATAAGGAAGATTGTGTTTATCACGGCTGATGGAATATTATAACAGTATCATTGACTCCAAAATAATGACTTGAAAACAATGACTCGTAAACAGTAACTCGAAAACAATGACTCATTGACTCGAAAACAATGATGTTTTGATGTAATGGATATATATATATATACATAATGTATATCTCTCAAAGAGCGTCAGCAAGTTGTTACAGCCCAAGGAATATCATCATCAGGAGGTACGTAGCTCAACACCATTACTATTCATATCCATACTAGCTAATAAAGGGTGATCCAGAGAAATGGGACCCAAAAGAAACCCCTGTAACTCTTAAAGTATAAGTCCTTTTATAAAATCATACGCATCATTCGAAAGAGGATAGTTACAAGTTTGTACAGGATTGTACAGGTTTTGACAATACAAGACAAGATAAGATACAAAAAAAATAAAAGTGTTAGTTAAAACTAACCCTTCAAGATGACTGCATGGACTGTGGAACAGCTGCGTTTCATAACTGAGCAATATATGAGCATGGAAGAAGTGTAGTTTCAGCTCAAAGATCTTTCAAGACAAATTTTCAGATGTCAAAACCACCTTCTAAGAAAGTAATCCGTCGGTGTGTCAGAAATTTTTCCCTAACTGGCAGCATTGGAAAAAGAAAACCAACTGGAAGAGTGCGCACAGCAAGGATAGACGAGATCATTAACAGAACTCATGAAATTGTACAGGATAATCCTAACATAAGCATCAGACGTGCTTCTCAGCTGTTAGGAGTTGGATATGGAACAACACACACCGTATATTCAAGCAAAATTTAATGCTCTTTCCATATAAAATTCAAACAGTGCAACAACTAAACGATGGAGATTTCGCACGAAGACGACAATTCTGTCAATGGATCCAACAGAAGGTAAATGACACCACTAATTTTCTAGCAACTTTGATTATGTCAGACGAAGCCCATTTTCACTTGAATGGAACTGTAAACAAACAAAATTGTCGTTTCTGGGCAACAGAAAATCCATTGAATATTACCGAAGTCCCGTTGCATAGTCAGCGTGTAACTGTTTGGTGTGGTCTTACTGCATTTCAGATCATAGGGCCGTACTTTTTCGAGGATTCCACCGGAAACACGTCACTGTAAATGGTGATCGCTACGAAAAAATGTTGACCGATTTCCTTATTCCTAAATTAAGAGATCTTTGTCTAGAAAACCACTGGTTCCAACAAGACGGAGCTACCTGCCATACCACGAGGAACTGCATGGCAGTTTTGCGTCAAACGTTTCCAGGCGAGTTAATTTCAAGATTTGGAGACGTTGAATGGCCCGCAAGGTCTCCGGATTTTTCTCCCTTAGATTATTATCTCTGGGGATATTTAAAGAGTAGGGTCTACAGAAATAACCCAACGACCTTGCAAGAATTGAAGGCCGCCATCACAAATGAGATACAGGCATACCACCGCACACTCTTGCAAAGTGATGCAGAACTTACAAGCGAGAACACTGGAATGCTTGGCAACTAATGGAGCACATTTGAAAGGAGTCATTTTTAAAAAATAAATATTTCATAATAAACTTGTAACTCTACTCTTTCGAATGATATATAGGTTTTATGAAAGGAATTAAATATTAAGAATATTTGGCTTTTTTTTATGGGTCCCATTTATCTGGATCACCCAGTATAAACAATGAAATGACCAATAATAGTAGAGCAACATCATTTGTTAATGATACAAAAATAAGCAGAAAAATTAGTTAGTAAAATGATCAAAAGACAACAGTACTGGTAGGAAATTCAACCTAAAAATTTTTTTGTTCTTAAGATACGGAATAAAATAAGAAACTTATAAAATCTAGGAACTGAAAATGAAGAAATAAAATGATGCCCCAAATGGACAGGCAAGTCACAAAAACTCCAAAGCAAAAGATTTAGGACCAAAAAATGACTGACGCTCCGAAATTTGAGACAAAACGAGGTAGCAATAAACAAAGCAAAAAAGATTAACTGGGCAGATACCCAGGACCTTAAAAGAAGGGACAGAAACGTAACGATGCCTTTGTTGAAAACACTCATCATACCAAACCTGGAATACTGTTCAGTCTTAACGTCCCCATATACGGTTAAAAAAGAGGAAATTTGTCAGTCAAAAGAAATTCACGAGAAATTTCGTAGCCAAGATCAATGGCTGCAAAGAATTAAACTACCTGGAAAGATAACATAAATTCTATCTATATTCTCTCTCTCTCTCTCTCTCTCTCTCTCTCTCCTCTCTCTCTCTTACGCATGAAAACTAATAGCGAAACTAGTTTCCAATCTAAAACTGAACCTTATTACAAGCCCAAACAACATCGGAAAAGAGGAGAGGCAGAATGTATAGTGTTTCCAAACTAAAGGTTAATATGTGTGTGTGTGTGTGTGTGTGTGTGTGTATAAGTATACAGAGAGAATATATAAAGAAATATATACAAAATAAAAAATGGGAACCATATTGCGGAGGGGGGAGGGGTAATAAATAAAAGTAAAATGAAACAGTACAAAAATACAAACATAAAATAAGAGTGTTTCAGACAGAAAAAATAATTGAGAAATGCGAAATGAGGGGTTGGGGGGGGGGGCAATTAAAACCATAAAGTCGAACAATTATACGAGTATATACTACATATATAAGGGTGTACAGTAAAATACAGTTTCGGCCAGATAATATATATATATAATATATATATATATATATATATATATAATGAGATACGGAAATGGAAGCGTGGGGAAAATTACAGGTGTTACAGAAAGGCGAAATGTAGTTGGTTGTTAAATAATAAAACTATAAAGTTTGGAACAGAAAACAAACACTAAAATTAAAGCAGTCGACAGAAAATAAAACTCAGAGTTAAAATCGAACTTGGGTTAAAAAAACAACAGTATTTTGTCTGAAAATAATAATAATAATAATAATAATAATAATAATAATAATAGGGGTCATAAAACTAAATGATACTTACAATAATAATGACGGGATAACTAAATTAGATTATAAATAGGCGCACAGGAGAAATACTGAATTTGTAACTACAGAATAAAGACAAAATGTAAAGTCTTGATTGTTTCCTCAAGTTTTATTCTGGGTTGAGCTTTTTTGGGGGGGTTATTCCACCTTCTTCAGGTGTCGTCTGCTTAAATTTTATTCCATTTCAGTTCACAGTTAAAATGTATTCCCGTGTTGAGTCTACATTGTATTTGTATATATATATATATAGATAGAGAGAGTGAGAGAGAGAGAGAGAGAGCCTGGCTCAGGACGGTACCAGACGAGCCGGGTGTACCTGGCTATGTGCGGTGGAGAGCGCAAGAGAGCAATTCACTCCTCCACCAAGCCAGGCCTAGAGGCGGGGCCACCAGCTTGACCTTCATGTGAAGAGAGACCAACACACCGTATATTTCATTTTCATTTTCATATATATACAGGGTGGGAGAAGCGTTTTTAAGGATTTTTTCTATACAACTATTTAGTTAACAACATTATTATACAGCTAAGTGTTCAAATGATGAAGCAGATCAAACAAAAAGTCTATAAGAATTTATTCATACAAATATTTTGTTAAATTGTAATTTAATCTTGAAAGAGTTCTCCATCCGCTATGATACATTTGTGGATTCTCTCTGTGAAACTCTTCATTGTGTTCTTCTGAACATATCGAGTGGGATCCTTTTCAGTTGTTCATCTATCCTGCGGTCAAGGATATTCACATTTGAATAGATGAAACCAGGAGTGTAGAGTTTGTCACGCAAATAAGCCCGCCAGAAATCACATGAGGTTAAATTAGGTGATCTGGCTGGCCACTCGATGGGACCTCGCCGCCCAAGCCATTTTCCTTCAAGGTTCGTATTCAGAATCTTACGGGCAGCTGCAGAATAATGTAACGGCGCTCCATCATGTTGATAAAGCCAATTCCTGCCAAAGCCATTAGTAAACTGTGGCAAAACTTTGTCTCTCAATCCTGGCAATAGCGTTTTCCATCTATCTCTCGATATGTCAAAGGAAGCGAGTCCTGAATAACCGATGCGCACCCAAACTGTTAGTGTAGCCGTTTTAACGGGTTTACCCAATTATATTTTGAGATTTTTTTTCGCCCAGTAATGAACTTTGTGCTTGTTTCCTTTACTCGTTAAACCGAAGAGAAATTCATCTGAAAATCTGATCTTTCGAACGAAATCTGGATCACTGTTGAACTTTTGTATCATTGGAAATACTCAATTCCTGTGCGACTTTTCTCGTTGAAGTTGTTGGATCGACTTGAAAACTGGCGAGGACATTTTCTTTATTGTTGTTGTCTCCTATCGCCGTTACTAGCCTTCCGCTTCTTGGACGATCTTTTACCAGGCTCCCTGTTTCCAAAAGTTTGAGCTTTCAGTATGGAAGAGTGGTTGCATTTGGTGGTGGTTTATTATATTTTTCTTGAAATAAACCCAAACTTTTTTCACAATTATTATAAGAAATAGCCCATGATACACGATACACTTTTTCTTCATTGCTGTATTCCATCCTTACTGACTGACATGGCGCTGACTGTGGCTAGGGCCTAGGGCCTTCCTGCTCTAGCCTAGGGTCATTCCTGGCCTTGCTTTGAAAAGAATCGGATACACTGCACTGATATCATTGGAATTTACTTATTGTTAACAAATTATTTGTATGTATAAAATCCTTAAAGACTTTACTTCCACCATATATAGTATATATATATATATATACACACACACTGCATATTAAAACCTTTCTGGAGCCAAATTCAAGTCTGAAAAAAATGAAAAATGACGTACATTTATGTTTTGACTTCCATTCCGAATCAAGAATTGCAGATGTGGGACAACCATTTCCTAGTTCCGGAAAAGTGTAATAAGGATGCTAAGGAAAAAACGTGTGTGTGTGTGTGTGTGTGTGTGTGTGTGTGTGTGTGTGTGTGTGTGCCTTTGAGAAAAGGGGGAGGAGGGTAAATTGTGTTTTATGCGAGAATTCTAGACTAAAATTGTGAAATCTGAAGATAAGCCTGAGAAATGTGTCATTTGAGAATGATTCCCCCATTTGAAGCTCCCACTTTGGGATTTCCCACTTCTAGGCGAAGGATGAAATGGGAATGACAGAAAGCGGAAGGAGATCATCATTCCATAAACGATGACAGCAAAGACGCTATGGAACAGAAAGTCTTTCATTCTCGTTTCGTCTAATGAAGACGAAGCTTCATTCCCGTGCAACGGTCGCTCATGGAGAAACAGGACAGTTTCCATCCGAGTTCAAATGAGTTGAATCAAGTCAGTCAAACTAATGAATTTCAACAGTCCTTATACCGGCTATCTCTCTCTCTCTCTCTCTCTCTCTCTCTCTCTCTCTCTCTCTCTCTCTCTCTCTGCTTTTAGAAGCATGTTTAGTTTAAATGATAACTTAACTCGCAACAATGGTTGGAAGTTGGATTTGAAACGGTTTAGCACTAGTGTGTGTGGGAATTACTCTACCTAAAAGATCTGTGACACGTGGAACAGGCTACCTTCAGAAGTTGTGAACAGTTCCTCTGTGGATCAGTTCAAGAAAAGGTTAGACCAAATCTTGCACACTTTTGAGGGTGTAGGAATTTTTCCCTGGCACCCTTTGCCATTGGTACCTCCTCGGTATGGGCCGCAAGGCCTTTTGAGGTACTTCTTTTCCTTGTAACTTCTTGTAACTCTCTCTCCTTCTATATATGATATACGAGGGTAATTCAATAAGTATCCGCACTTTTTATTTTCACATCTGATAGATTATAAACACAATCACTTCTCAACATAGTCTCCCTGTTTCTCAATACACTTAGTCCATCGATCTACAATCACAAAAGAATGTTTTTGACTGTGTGCGTAGCCAGTCATGCACCGCCTCCTTCAGGTCATCATCGCCTTGGAATCGCTGACCTCTCAAAGCGTCTTTTAGTGGTCCAAACAGGTAAAAATCCGAAGGTGCCATGTCTGGACTGTAGGCTGGATGGTCGAGAACTTCAAATTTACGTTCTTGAAGGCATTTTCTAGTCTGTGCAGCGGTATGAGGGCGCGCATTGTCGTGTAACAGAATGCAATGGAAGCAGCCAACATCTTCCGTTGCAAGGAAGTTCAAAGCGCAGCCGTCAGCAGGTAAAGTCATGCTAACACTGTTTTGAGACACACAGGCCCTATCCTTGAACATTATCTAGAGCGTGGAACTACAGTAACAAGTGCAGCGTATTCTGACATAATTCGGAATGAGTTAAAGCAAGCAATTCGCACAAAACGGAGAGGGAGATTGTCGGAAGGTGTTATTTTGTGACACGACAATGCGCGCCCTCATACCGCTGCACAGACTAGAAAATGCCTTCAAGAACTTAAATTTGAAGTTCTCGACCATCCAGCCTACAGTCCAGACATGGCACCTTCGGACTTTTACCTGTTTAGACCACTAATAGACGCTTTGAGAGGTCAGCGATTCCAAGGCGATGATGACCTGAAGGAGGCGGTGCATGACTGGCTACGCACACAGCCAAAAACATTCTTTTGTGATGGCATTAGGAAGCTTGTAGATGGCTGGACTAAGGTATTGAGAAACAGGAGGACTATGTTGAGAAGTGATGTGTTTATAATCTATCAGATGTGAAAATAAAAAGTGCGGATACTTATTGAATTACCCTCGTGTATGTATATATATATATATATATATATATATATATATATATGTGTGTGTGTGTGTGTGTGTGTGATAAAAAGAGAAAACAAATAACGTGTCAAATATTTGAAAATTACAGAGGCAAAATATAAAATCCAAATTAATATTGAAAAAACTATTGTTTTCTTCGTACAAAGGCACGAACGCACCTTAATATTCAACCATTTCGAAAATAAAATACCTTCAAACTCACGTAAACAAACACTCATTTAAAAACAAAAAATAAAAAATTAAAATTAAAATTAAATAAATGAGAAATGAAAAATAAAATTAAAAAAAAACAAGAAAATTCAAAACACCATCGCTGAATTGATGTCAATAAAAGTAAAGAAAATTTCTCTCGAAAATTACATTGTATTTTCGACCAAATTCTTTCAATTTATCCTTTGTATGTTTCTCTCAATTTTTTCGTGTGAACTCAACCTCAAAGCACAATCAGCCATTGTTGAGGAAAAAATCAACGAAATAGAGGAACTGGTACATTTTAGATTAAATAATGTTATTTCGCTGAAACGTTCATACGAAAACAAAACGATGAATGGTTTAAAAATTTCATTTCATTATAAAATAAAACGTCCTTCGATAAAATTCAATAGAAATAGACATTATAAAGCTTTTGTCGTAAGAGGAGAACATTTTCGTATAAAAATTAAATTTTTTCCTTTTACGCGCATGCTTTTGAGAAGACGCGCTAAAAAGTTAAATAATTTGCGAATGTAATTTCTGTTCCTTACGAACGAAATGACGAAATATGTGGTAATTCAACTCGAAATGGAGGTCTGGACTACATCCCGAAACTCAATTCTCATTCAGGCATTTACAATTACAAAAGATCACGACATGAAGGATTGTTTTTTTTTAATGTTTTATGTGCTTTGTCCTGCGTGTTTTTTCAAATCCAGTAAGAAAAAACAATGGTGAAAGCATTCCATTTGGAACCCCCCCCCCCCCCACAGACAAAACTGTTTATTTAAAACTTATTCTGTCCTAACACACACACACACACACACACACACACACACACATATATATATATATATATATATATATATATATATGTAGGGTAAGCACGGTGCCTATGCTTTCATGCTCACTAAAATGTATTAAGAAACTAAAACTTTAGTCCAGTACCCCTGGCAAAGAAACCTGATTTCTCAGTGGAGGGTGACAACAAAGAAGGAAAATTCCACTCACAAAAAAGGACACATGACGTATTACCCCCTCACCTCCCGACACCCCCAAAAAAGAAATGCTCTCGAGAGCGAATATATAAAGATTTATGCGAAGAGAAATTGTAATAGACTCGAGTTCATTACTGTCCAAAGCAATTTCTTTCCATTTCTGCCTCTTCTCTTTCTCTTTTCCACCTCCTCTTTCTGATTTCATCGACATTGACCTCGTCCGAAGCGATGACTGGATCTTCGAAACTGATTTCCACCCTGCTTCGACTGCTTTAACTCGGCCACTGCTGGGAAAACGCCTTTCGAAAAAAAATGCCAAAAACTACCGTTCCATTCTCAGACATCGTTCATTGAAAACACTTCGAATCGTTCATTGAAGAATTAACTTTTTCACATTTAGGCTGGGATCATACCCGAACCATCAGCCATCAGGACCGGTTATATGACAATTACCGGTAAGTTTGTCTGGTTAATAAGTTAATAATTATGTAGTTGATTAATGATTTGTGATGTAGTTGGATAACTGCAATGCTCACTTGTGACATCGTAAGTTGATTATTTGGGGTACATTGTGTGGTTGTAATACTTATTTTTGATATGTTTAATTTATGGGCAATGAAAGCGCAAATAAAGTAGAAAGCTTATATTAGCCTTTATTTCATAACCATGACAAATTATACCAAGGGTGTATTACCAAGGTTATGAAATAAGGGTTAATATTGGCGAATTCGTTTGAATTATCTGCCATGTTTTAGGATACAGGCTTAGCCTATATATATATATATATATATATATATATATATATATATATATAATGAGACTTAAACAATAAACTCACGAACTGACCAAATACGCCACTTACAGGGTGTCCACAATTTCTTGTCACCCCAGTAAAATACTAGCCCAATGCTCTACCACTATGCTGCCCTGGCGTGTGACATCTTGGTATATATCAGCGATCTCCATATTTAGGTATGTAAGAGCTCTTAATCTACAGGGTGTCCACAATGTCTTGTCACCCTAGTAAAATAATAACTGATTTTCGTTTTTCTTTCGGACCCACTTATCACTAGATAGCCTCCCAGTTCTTGGTTTATTTTTTACAGTTCCTGTTCTCAACAGTTTCTTTTCTATCTCAACCCTTTTTGGATGAGCTGCACGACTGAATCGGTCCTGAAAGTCTGTATGAATATTTTCACTGGTTTTGCCATTATGTGGTGGTTCATGGACTCGGGTACTAGCGAATATGCGCTGTTCAATCGTATAGTTGCTGCTATGCTATCACGCATTTCAAATGGGTCTGAAAGATAAACGAAAATCAATTATTAATCTGTAGATCCTGAGTTCGAGTCTCCGCTAGGGTTTCAAATTTCAGTGATTGAAGTGCCTCTCTAGATCTTCCTTAATGACGTAATGGTTCGGATTCCATGTAAAGTTGTAGGTTCCCTCTGTCATATGACCTTTACGATCAGACGACCCCAAACATTATCATTTTTATTACTTTATCAAAATGTCGTAAACACAAAAGAGTAATATTATAAAGAGACCGTCTGAGACACATTAACTTTAATTAAAAAATATTTTCACGTAATTATACTTAGAGAAACATTCATACACAGGACTTGTACAAGCATTTCTTTCCCTTTGGTGGCTTACGTTTTTGGTCACTTTCTACGTAGAAAGAGAGGCGACAGCATCCGAATTTACATACAAGATACGTAAAATGCACAAAAACTGACCCACTCTGTACTGTAAAACCTCTCATCCAAATATGCGCAGTAAATCTTGCTTTTGACAAAACCACTCTCAACATACAGACCATGCAGACCACCCAACGGAAGCGCGAATGACTATATAAGTATTCAGTAGGATCTACTCAGATCTCAAGCTCTACAAAGCTCGCGCACTTTCATCGTCGGGATTTCACTATATATTTAATGAAAATAGGGACAGACTACTGCCAAATAATTGTGAAACACAATGATTAGCCAAGGCTATAAGACCTGGGTAACCAGACCAACACGCCCCCATACTGATCTAACCAAATCCAAATTCGCAAAGTTCATTATCTCCTCAATTCAAAATACTATCTTCCCAAACTGCCTGAAAAAGAAGGCCAGAGTATGCCCTATTTTTAAATCAGAGGACAAAACTTCCCCCTTAAACTACAAACTCATCTTTAGCCTTCCAACTACCAATAAACTATACGAGAGAGTAATATATAATCAGATAATAAAATTTATATTAAAATATAAAATAATACACAAACAACAAATTTACTTTCTACGAAAACACAGGACCAGTGATGCAATAACTGCTATATCAGAACTTTATAGTAATCAATATGAATGACAAAAAGCATTACTGATCATTCTACTTGATCTTGCGAAAGCCTTTGATACAGTACTTCATGACATACTCTTTAAAAGAAACTCGAATATTACGATTTCAGGGAACTACCCTCAAGATGATTCCCCTCATACTTGACTAACCGGACACAATTTTTAGCACAGGATTCTCATACACCACACACACACAAGATCCATACCTCACGGAATGCCTCAAGGGAGCATTCTGGCACCTATCCTGTTCCGCCTTTATATAAATGACTTCCACCGATCATTAACTGACTGTTCCTGTTATCAGTATGTGGATGACATGACAATCATAACATCAAAGCCTTATTGTCACTCCAAACAACTACTAACAATGAATAACAATGAGTTTATATTAGGGTTTCTCCTTATATGCAGCTTTCTTCATCCCGAGAAATCCCGGGAATTCCCGGAAAAATGAATCCAATTCCTGGGATCCCGGGAAATCCAGGAAATAGTTGTATATTTAAGAGAACGGTAATTTTTTTTATTGTTCAGTGATAAAATACCCCTTTAGAATTGGGATAACCAATTACTTATGCCTAGATGACCACTTTTGCATTGTAATACTTGAATTGAGTTTACCAATCAGTGGTAGCTATTTATTATTTATTAAACATAATATTTATCATGCTATTCATTTGCAGGGGACAAATAAAAGGCTAAAATATTATATTCCTTTAATTGTAATTAAGTGCATTTGCAAATAAAAAAAGAAAAAGAAACTTCATTCAAAAAAAATAATTTATACCTTTTATCTCAACATATTTTATCTTAAAATATTTAGCCAATACAAAAAAATAAAAATAAAATAAACTTCATTAGAAAAAATAATTTCATCCTTTTATCTTAAAATATTTTATCTTAAAATATTTATCTTAAAATATTTAAGGAGTCAATCAACATTTTTAAAATAGCTTCTTAAAAAACATAAACAATCGATACTTCTATCACTAAGACGAGTTCTCAACTTGGTGATAAATAAACCTGCTGCAGAAAAGGCTCTTTCTGATTCAACAGAGGTTGGCGGAATGGTTTTCAGTACATCAAATAAAATCATGATGTTTGAAGTTCTGTTCCCTATTGTCTCGAATAACTGCAGTTCTTGCTTCAAATGCTTGCTTAAACTCTGAGCAAGATGAGTTGCCTGCGATCGCTAGATAATATACTGAGACTCGGTTCCTTGTATTATACGCAGCGCTAGCGACATTCCCTCGACCAGTTTTTGGCATACGGGCCCACTTTTAGATTGCTCTAAGTTGCTAATGCTAGTAGGTGTTCATTTAAGAAAGCAGAAAAGTAGAATAAAATGTGATAAATATTATGCAGTTTTCTTTAATTCTACCCAAGAGCCTTCTAATAACAAAAGAAAAAACAAATAAATCAATAAAAACTAAATGAAGCCATTTTAAAATTCCGGGATTTCTCGGGATATTTGTCCAATTCCCGGGATATTCAAATCCAATAAAAACAGCCGGGGTCCCTGAATCCCGGGAAAAAACCCTGGTTTATATAGTCATCACAAAAAAGAAAACGTTTTCCCCTCAAACCCAAACATGAATTCAATTCCTATGGAAAGAATGCAATCGGCCAAACTTCTGGGAATTACCCTCGACGCAAACCTGTCATTCAAAAAGCACGCTGAAGATATGTGTAACAAATTACTGTCGTCAAAGTCTCATACATAATTCCAAAATTAGGTACAGAAACAAGCCTTAGATTCATATACCTCACTATGGTATATGCACAGTTACAGTACTGCATTAGCTCTTAACGGAAGTGCACAACAGTATTTCATGCAGCCATCGGCGGTGATGCAAAATAGAATAATTAGAAAAATCTATAAATCGAACAAGCATAATGAAAGTACATACAAAATATTCCACGATTTAAAAATTCTCAAACTAGTAGAAATTTACAATTACATCAACGATATTTATTAAATTGTAGACAATAATGCATCAGAAATCATCTCAAGCAAAATATTAACTTTCCAAATCTAATATCGTTTCAACACAAGAAAATCGAACACGTACATCAGAAAACCGAATTACATTCTAGAATCTAGACCGATTTTCCAGAGGGGACGCGAAAGCTCAGCGAAAGTGGTCAACATATCTCTGACTCAGAATATATATTCCCAATTAAATAAATTCGTAATTTAAAAATTGGCGGGGGCGTGCCAGGCGGATGAAACTTGCCATTAGTTATTCTTAACCTCGTAACCTTAGTAACTCCAAAAGAACATTGACAGCCATCTTGGCATGCTGGAGGAAGAGTTTGTCTGGTATTTTTCGGATCCTCATGAGAAAAGTTCCGAGTAGAAATCAATCCCCAATACGTTTGCCGCCGATATGAAGGATGTCCCTGATGCGATTCAAGAGGAGTTCCTGGAGATGAAGTGTAATTCGTCCGCCCAAGATGACTTTAAATGTATACCTTTGGAGAAGTTTTGGGCGAAATATTTGCCTCTTTATCCGGAACTTAGTCAGCAAGCATTGCGAGTGATCGTTCCTTTTTCCTCCACATACCATACATTTGTGAGGCAGGTTTTTCAACGCTTGTTGTTGTGAAGACCAAGTGTCGAAACAGGTTGAATGTTGAGAGCGACATGCGGTGTGCTTTTTCTTCGACCTCACCAAGGATTCAAATGCTTGTGTGGAAGAAGCAATTCCAACCTTTCCACCGACTACGATTATGGGTGAAATACGATCGATCTTGTGAAAATATTGCACTCTCTCACAAATACAGGGTTTTTGTTGTTTTTGTTTGTTTATTTATTCAATCCAGAAAGGCATTAAAAGCAATGAAACTGGAATCGGTGAAAAAATTTTATTCTTTGAAGTTCAGGGATACGCCACGGGTTGAAGGTTGACCGTTGAGGGGCGCAGCTCCACCAAGGTTAAGAACCGCTGGTCTAGACTGTGGAACAAGACCCTTATGCCTCACAGGACTCAGCCTCCGGAACAACTTCGATAAAGAGACAAAAGAATCTAACACATTAAAAACTTTTCATAGGAAACTGAAAGGCAAATTCACGAAATCATACAAACCTTTCCCAACACACCAATTGCATAAATGATAAATATTTTTTATTCCTGAAATCGCAAACCGGTAACTAAAAATACGTAAGTGGTGAAATAAAAATAAAAAATGTATAAGGTCAAGATACCTAAGGTTCATTGTCAAGGTTTTTCATTGTCAAGGTTTTTCATTGTCAAAGTTTTTAATATTTAGATTTTATTTTCCAACAAAAAAAGACTGCGTAATTGTAGCCTAATAACTAGATGTATATATAAACATATGTAATCTCCACTCGTATGTCTTAAACTTACAGCAGATAATCTTTGTCTCTCTATGCGTCTTTCTCTTTACCTTACCTTACAACCTTACAAAGGTTCCGCGCGATGATTCCTCATTTCGCGAAGGTCAAGCTTGTCGCCTCTCCTCTCGAGTTGGCCTGGTGAAATAGTGAGTTGGTTTCTTGTGCTCTCCACCTCACGTAGCCAGGTACGCACGGCTCATCGGGGATTGTTCTGAGCCAGGCGTCTAATCTTCTTTTGAAGATGTCCACTGCAACTCCCTTCGTGTTTCTTAGGTCTTTGGGCAGCTGATTAAACAGTTTTGGTCCTCTCACAACAAAACTATTTTCTTTCAGGATTAAGGATGTTCCCTGTCTCGCCTTTAATTTGGGAACACGACACAGTCTTCCTTTTCTACTTTCCACCGTTGTTTGGGGAGTTACAGGGTTCAGAGTAAGATTAGGGACTAGTTTCTCCATTATTTTTCAAGTGTAAATAATGGTGTCTCTCTCTCTTCTCCTTTCCAGTGAATATAAGTCTAGTTCGCGTAACCTTTCCCAGTAGTTTAGTTCTTTGCACCCCTTGATCTTGGCTGTGAAGCTTCTCTGAATCCCTTCCAGCTGTGTAATGTCTTCTTTTTTATATGGGCATGTTAGGACCGAGCAGTATTCCAATTTAGGTATGATCAGTGTTTTCAGTAGAGGAATCATTATATTCCTATCCCTTCGTTTAAAGGTTCTCAATATCTGCCCCGTTATTCTCGTTGCTCTGTTTACTGCTATCTTATTTTGTGTTTCAAATTTCGCATCATCAGTCATTACAACACCTAAATCTTTTGCTCAGGAACTTCTCTGAATTTCCTGTCCATTTGGGGTGTAATATTCCATGGATTTTAGGTCTTCTCTTTTTCCGTACCCTAATAGCTGAAAATTTTCAGTGTTAAACTTCATATTGTTGTCTTTCGTCGGCTTGTAAATTCTGTTCATGTCGGTTTGTAGAGATCCTATATCTTCTGAGTTTCTTATTTTTCTACTGATCTTTGTGTCATCTGCAAAGATGTTACTGTGCGGTCTCTGGTAACGTCCTCATCTATGTCAGTTAGCATGATCATGAAGAGTAGTGGAACTAATACTGTTCCTTGTGGTACTGAGCTGAGAACCTCTGATTCTGATGAAGATACTCCTTGTACTGTAATGACTTGCCGTCGCTCACTAAGAAAATTATATATCCATGATCTGCCTGACCGAAACCAATGTTGGTTATCATTTATTTTTTTATGAGTTTCCAAAAAGTCATAGATTTTCTGTTTAACTATTCTTTCAAATATTTTAGTGAGATGAGATGTAAGCGACAATGGCCTATAGTTTTTGGCCTCGGATCGATCTCCTCCTTTATATACTGGGACTATGTTCGCGCTCTTCAGGATGCCCGGTATTTCTCCAGTATCTAGTGATCGTCTCCATATCCAATATAGGGGCTCAGCGATTGCATTCTTGCAGTTTTTGATCAGTGTGGCATTCCATTTATCCGGTCCTGCCGCTGAGTGTGTTTTTAGTTTCCCTATGGCTTGTGTAATATAAAGTCGAAGTCCGTTATACTTTCCCCTTGTAGTTCTTCTTCAAAGAACGCGTTTCTATCGCATATCAGTTTGTCAGTTTTTGGGATACTGAAAGATGATTTGTACTGAACTCTTAATATTTCAAATACTTCTGTTAGATCATCAGATAAAGCACTGTTCTCGTTTTTTAAAGGTCCGATAGTCGCATGGTTTTTCAACTTTCTTTTTGCGAAATTATGGAAGTACTTTGAGTTAGCCTTTATCGCTTCTATAGCGTCGTTTTTTTTTTTCTGTATGCCTCTCAATTAGTTCCTGTATGACGTCATCGATACTTTGCAGTTTATCAGTTAATATTTTTCTGATGTTGTTATCTTTACAGTTACTTAATTTTGCAGTTACTCTTTTTCTCTTTTGGAACAATGCCCTCTTTTGTCTCTCCAACCTGCTTCTCTTTCCTCTTTGTTGTATTTTTAGGACGTTTTTCCACAATTTCTAATGTCTTCTCCTCTAAAGTCATTAGCATCTCCTCCGTTGTCTTAGCCTCGAAAATAGTTTTCCAATCTATTATTTCCATGCTGGATGTATCACCTTCCCAGTTTATAGCTTTGGAGTGAAAATTAAAAATTTCGAATTCTCTTCTTTCTGTTGTGCGTGTTTTTTCTTTCCTGTTGCCTTTTTATTAGTTGTTATTTCAATGATGTTGTGGTCCAATATCATAGTTGGGGATATTTCTACATTATCAATTAGGTTGCTGTTGTTTGTGAATACCAAATCTAGGCAGTTGTTTTTTTCTTGTGTTTTCTGTTATTTCTTACGTTAACATAAATTCATCAGCTAGAGCTAGTAGCATTTTTACCTGCTCCTGGTCTTCTCGTGTGCCCCGTTTGTCCTGGTGTATACATATATTTTTCCTATCTTTTTATATTTCATGAATGGGAAATTAAAATCACCACAGAGAAAAATATTTGGGGTTGGAGAGTGTAGATCTTTTACCCACTTTCTTACCTCTGTAATGGAATCTGAAAATTTTGAGGTTGTCCTGTTTGAGGGTCTGTACATTACAATTAGTACCATATTTAATTTTTCAACTTTTACTGCTACACATTCTGCGTAGCTGTTTGAGGTACTTATAGTCATTTCTGCCATATGCCCTTCGCGTGTGTAAATAGCACATCCTCCTTTACGTCTCACTGTTCTGTCGGCTCGGAGGATGTTATAGTTGTCAATTTGTATTTCTTTTTTGTCAACACAGGAATCACAATTTTTACAGTTCGCCTGGCAGTTCTTTAGATGAGTTTCCGTAAGGCATGCAAAGTCTGCTCCGGTTTCTTGCGTGAGTCCTTTCAGGTATAAAACTTTGTCCGGGAAATGATTTGATTTGAGGCCCTGAATGTTGGCTAGGATTATTTTTATTTTTTCTCTATCGTTTTCGCATACAGGTGATTCCGGTTCGTTTTCCAATGGAGGTGCCTGTTTCGTTACCTTGTAGTCCTCCGAGAATTTACCTCTTTTTATCTTTGTCGGTACCTGTTGTCCCGATAACGCATGAAGTGTCTTTGTGCGTGCTTTCTGTCCGGCTCTCGGATTCCTACAGTATATTTGTCAGCTGACTTTGTAATTGCTGGATAGTATTTAGCAGCTGAATTGTGTTGACTACGTCTATAAAATTAGTACCCTTCTTTGAGGTTCGTTTTTCCTGTTCACCCGTTGCGTTACTTTGAGGGTGGATGTAACGACATTTTTTCCGTATTTGAAACTTCCATATCTTCCATAGGTGTTGCAGACAGTAAGATGGTGGAACTTGCATTTCTTATCAAATTTGCAGTATCTACTCGTGTAATGCGTGTTGCATAATCTGGGATGTGCATATATGCATTGCCCATCCCGATATCTGCAGTTCCCTTTCGCGCAGTACTTACATACGATATTTTCTACGCTTCTACTTCTTGTTTTCTTATTATTTTCAAAGTTCTTAATTTTGGTATTATCATTATTTTTCTGTTTTTTTTATTTTCTACGTTTTTAGTTATTATCGTTTTATCATTTCGCTCGTTGGACAGTTTGACTACCTCGCAACTTTTACTTATTTATTTTCTTTCATCTATATCTTCATTCCGTATTATATTGTTTATATTGTTATTCGTTATTAAATTGTTGTTCGTTATTATGCTGTTATTCGTTATTTCGTCCTCTCTCTCATCCACCCGGTTTTTCGTTGGGACATTTCCGGGCCCTTGTCCCCATTATTTCATTATTTTTTGTAACATTCGAGTCTGCTATCTCCATTTCTTTAAATACCGCGAATGAAGTTACCGTCTGTGCACATGCGCCACATAGAAATTTGACCCCCACGACGTGTTTCGCATTCGAGACAAGAGTTATTTCCCTATCACCCCAATTCATGCAGATAAAGTCTTGCGGTCTTTAACAGAAATCGCATCGAATCGCAGCGTTCTCAGTTGTTTCCAGATTACACAAATTGCAGATTAAGTGAGAATTTGGACCCATGGTCATGCTATTCACTAGTTAACGTAAAAAGAAATACCCACACAAATTCTTTCTTTGTTTATTTATTTTTATTTCTTTCCTTCGATGATCGAGGGTTTTCTGACCTTTGCGTTTTATGACCTTTTTCCTGCCTTGTTTCAAAATTTCTCGAATGCCAACCGTATTTCGTTTTAAATATATATGTTAAAACTGGTGATAATTTATGTAAACTGTATTGCACTTTCTTATCTTTAATGAATTCCACTTTATATATTATATGCACGGATTCACTGATACTTTATACACTTTCGGATGTAAACAGAATAAACCGCCGAGTAGTTTATTCCCTTCTTATTTGGGTGTTAATACAGAGAGAGACACAGCACGTCCATTCACCACAAGGTACAAGCAAGTATGGCTTTATGGCTTTAAAATTATTGTAAATAACCTCAATTCTCTACATTATCAAGACAGATTTGTCAAATAACGCCATTCTGCCAATGAAGCATAAAATTTGCTTGCAAATGGCAATTCTGTGCTATGTACAGTATGTATAAGAAAGCATTAACCGTTCCATTTTTCTACATATATTTCTTGTTATACATAATGTATGTCCTGCACACGCATAAATAGAACAATAAATTGTATTGTTTTGTGTTCCATTTCCTTGTTAAACTGAAGAGTAAAGGCCTAAAGTACGCTTATCCCTCTGTCTTCTCATCAACCCTCCATTCAATTTTATCATTTTCAGCACGCAAATGAAAACTCTGACAAAACCACATTCCACCTACGATAAAATCTTACGAAATACACCTTAAATGTTGAGTTTGAGACAAAATATGTTCATATTTCGTGGCCATTCTTCATAATCTTCTAGGAACCAAATTAATCTATCAAATGAACTCTTATATATTTGCTGATTAGGTTTACTACGCCTTGGCCACGTCACAACACCGCTTTCCGTCAGATCATTAAGTTAAGCGATGCTGGGTCTTTTCAGAAGATAGATGGGTGACCGTTCTCTACGCGCAGATGAAGTTTCAGAACCCACGTTCTGCTTCCCCTTCTTTACGAGGGGCATTAAAGAACTTCCATTCATTATTACTACTTCTCAATTAAATAAGAACTTTACAGAAATTCCTTAGTTAAAATAATCATAAAATTTTATGTGTTAAAAGGACATAAATTTTTAAGAAGATTTTTCGGGGGCTTTATTTTAATCCCCTCATTTGGGATCTCATCACTGTGGTGTAAGTTGTCCAACCGCAGCTACTGTACACCTACATTAAATATCCATTTCAATCCCTTCCCTAAGAATACTTTTTTTTACGCTGTCTCAAAATGTATTTGAAAATAAGCAATGAAGTTTTTTGTAAATGTTGTATTTTTAGCTCTCAGTCTCTCTCTCCTGCAGGTCAAACCGAATAGTGACGCTTTATCAAGTCTCTTAGGGACAGTTTTTCAGTCTTTGGGAAACTCTTCTTTCTCCTCCTTTCGCCATGTACGTTTAATTCACTGAATCAGTCATTATTTCATTTCCTTGCTGACATACGATGAGACCCGCTGCTTAGTCAGAGAAGCAGACTGTGATCAATTTAGTCGATGGTATTGAGCTCTGAGTACAAAAACAAAGTAATAATTCTGATTTCAAGTTTGTCTGCGTGTATAAAGTTCTTGAAATGATTTTTTATTATTAATCGGAATAACAACGCGGCACTTGTATATCGATTCTGCTGATAAACTGATCTTTCGCGCGCGATTCAGTAAGTGTAATGATGGGGTTGTTTAGCCTCCTTCGTAACAGCAAAGGTCATGTGACATCTAAACATCTAAACCAGTGATGCACAAACCCTGGCCCGCGGGCCAAATGTGGCCCCTACGGGTCTTTTCAGCGGCCCCACGGGTCTTTTCAATTCAATGAAAACGTTAGCTACCCAAAGAAAAATCTGAAATATTACCCCTGGTTATTATAAAAAAGAGAATATCTATATATCTGGCCCCTACATATAAAACAGATGGTTGGTTTGGCCCTCACATCCAAAAAGTTTGTGCACCACTGATCTAAACCATCTATGGGTCGCTTCATCATCTGAATGCAGAGAATAATCACCCATCTAACTAATGACCAGACCCAATGTCGCTTAACCTCGCAGATCTAACGGGAAACGGTGTTGTGACGTGACCACGACATAACCCTTTCAGAATGAATACTGTTCCTACTCAAGTGTACCAAAATTACAATTAATATATTTCCTACATACACATAGACAATCCTTTCTTCTAATTTCTAAAATAAAATATTGTGAGTCAATTTATCCTATACCTTTCTTATATCCAAGAAACAACCGTTAGTAGTTTATTACTATGAATGTATTCATATACAACTTCCTTCAATGTGTAAATACCCAAATTTATTGAGATAAATCGTTTAAAACCAAAGTGGAAAAGAGATGTCCATGTGGGGACAATCAGTCCATCAATGATTATAGACTTATTGCTATTGCTTCCCGCTCTTTTTCAATTTCAGTAAGTTTGAATAGTAGGAGGCAATAGCAATAAGGTTATAATTATTGCCGGACTGAATGTCCCCATATTTACTTTAGACGAGAACCATGATATATACCAAGGGTCGGAAACCCTTAACAGTTTGAGAACCACATTAGGTCATATACAAAAAATACCAGGAATAAAGAATCGCAGGTATTAAATACACCGTTTTTTATAGTTTTTTAATATAATACAATGAACATATTCATGCGAGCTAACGATAAACGCGTAATTAAGTCAATATTATAAAGAACTTGTCTATCTTCTATTAATTGTAATAAAATATAAAATCAGTAATAATAATAAATAATAATAATAATAATATTAATAATAATAATAATGACATAATATTAGCGATAATATTAATATTTTAAACAAACTTACTGTATTGTGTTATTAATACGTGTTTCATTTCATATTTTTTAAACTTTATCAAGTCAAGTACTTGATATATATTTATAATTTAAGGGCCACAAGAATGGTTCTTCGCAGCAGCGGGTTCCCCATCCTTGAATTCTACACCATCATTAACTCTGTAGGGGTAAACTATGAATTAGCATGGATAAGAAAAACAATGAAATATAAAGATTGACCCTATCTATGTCCTATATTAAATATTAATTTGATACCTGGTGAAAAACCTGTAATTTAATTTTAATGAGACCCTTACATAATTTCAGGTACTGAAACTCGAGGATCTTAATTGACTCCAGCAAAGCTTAGACGTTCCTTTACAGACTACGTGAAGATTACTCATTTAAATTGTTTACATAATGGGGTGTTGCACAAGTTTACAATTTCTGCTTCCTCAGACACTCCATCGATTGTTGATAGGTCATTCTTGGCATCCGTTTCCTTAACAAATCCCCAAAATTTTGTTGTTATTATTATTTAAGTTATGCTCAGAGTCAGAGGCTCGAATAGAATCATCTGCTTCCTGTTTACACCGTCTCGTGGCTGCTTTATAGTGAACCTCTCTCCTCTCTCCTCTCTCTCTCTCTCCTTTCTCCGCAGGGGGTATAAAGGTTATGCACGTTCCTTCTAGGTGTTGTAAACTTTATACTTGGGGT
Organism: Bathynomus jamesi; assembly: GCA_023014485.1. Lineage (NCBI taxonomy): Eukaryota > Metazoa > Arthropoda > Malacostraca > Isopoda > Cirolanidae > Bathynomus > Bathynomus jamesi. The sequence continues at coordinate 856,439 of JAJOZX010000278.1, read as the reverse complement.
GTGACAGCCCCCGGTCCCGAGTTGTGGGATTCTAGAGAAATTGGCTTCCAGTTCCTCTAGGTTCTCTCTCTTTCGGGAGGGTGGGTGAAGTCTGTTGTACAAACCTGCCCCGTGGGTTACTAGGACCCCTTCCCATCCCTACTCTGTCCTTTTAGCTTACGTTAAGGATGCTCTCCTTTGACTGCAAAAAAAAAAAAAAAACACTTTTAGTATTGTCTTTTTCTCTACTCTTACTATTAGGACCCTACTGCTACCTCATGCGTGGGAAGAGAGGCTTTGGAACCTCTATAAATAACACCATTTCACTTCAGTTCTAGGTAAATAATTAGAGGGGATAATAGTGGGTAGGATTGTTGACCATTTGGATTCCTACAAGCTACTTGGGGACTCCAACATGGGTTTAGACGGCATAGGTCGTGTCTCACCAACTTGCTCGAGTTTTCCCACGTCATGTAGAGTGAGTATGATAAGAGTAGGGCGATTGATGAGAAAGCCTTTGATAAGGTATCTCACCGCCGGCTAATGGCCAAAGTGGGCGCGCTGGGTATTGGTGGGGAAGTAGGTAGGTGGATTGAAACCTGGCTGAAGAATTCCACAAAGTTAATCCCTTCTGTTAGGCATATGGGCTACAATCGACGCTTAAGTGACGCGGGTTCAAAGATGTCGAATTTAGAAGCATGTTTAGTTTAAATGATAACCCAACTCGCAACAATGGTTGGAAGTTGGATTTGAAACGGTTTAGGACTAGTGTGTGTGGGAATTACTTTACGTATAAGATCTGTGACACGTGGAACAGGTTACCTTCAGAAGTTGTGAACAGTTCCTCTGTGGATCAGTTCAAGAAAAGGTTAGACCAAATCTTGCACACTATTTGAGGGTGTAGAAAATTTTCCGTGGCACCCTTTGCCATTGGTACCTCCTCGGTATGGGCCGCAAGGCCTTTTGAGGTACTTCTTTTCCTTGTAACTCCTTGTAACTCTCTCTCTCTCTCTCTCTCTCTCTCTCTCTCTCTCTCTCTCTCTCCATATACTACATGATTTATGGCAAAGTTATAAGTTATTTCAGATGTGAACTTATAATTCAGTATAAAATGAAATGCAAAATAAAATTCTCCCGACTTTTCCCTCAAGCGCAACAACAAAGCGTTCAACCTTGCACGATATACAAAACAAGAGAAGAACACAAACATATCTTACAAACGCAGTCAGAAACACAGCCTGCACACGCGTGATAAAACACAAACACAACTCTCACAAACACAAACACAAATGGAACCCAAACAAAAACTCCAAAGAATTGGACTCGTGTCGAGGGTGTCATTTTGTGAGAAATCGAGTTAGTTCTGCTTTTCCTCTCCGCATTCTGATAGCGCTGTCGAACGCTTTACAAATACAGACTCGTGAAAGCTCGGGGAATATTTTTCTTTCAGAGAAAATTGGCTTAACAAAATGTATTTGGCTTTCATATATATACACTATATATATACACACACACACACACACATATTATATATATATATATATATATATCATGCAAATGAGGCAGGATACTGCAATGGGGTCGACCGTAGGTCGATCCTGAACCTTCGTTCAAAACAATTATAAAGTACCATAAGGTAAATAAGGTGTATATATATATATATATATATATATATATATATATATATGTGTGTGTGTGTGTGTGTGTGTGTGTGTGTGTGTGTGTGTGTGTGTATGTGTGTTTCAGATTGTACAGTTACTCTCGTGTGAATACAAACTTGCTTCGTGCTGGCAATACTAACGTTCATTTTGTACAGTGCACTCGCAATTCCAATATTTGTTTCTGTTCCCAATCTTTCCATTCAGAAGTTAAACTCTTACAGTCGCTTCAGAAAAAGAATTCGTACGCTGTTTTGACAGTATTTTGAAGCAATTCTTTGACAAACAGCGACTTTCCACAGCAGAAAAAATACGAACACTTTAACTTTATGCCCTTTTTCTTATATTTAAGCCAAATATGAATAAGAGTTTTATAAATAATTGAATCTTACTATTTCCTCAGTTTAATTCCAACAAAATCTTTACATTAATGATTAATCTTTTTCAACAACAAAGAAAACCTGAAGAACAACCTCTGTTCGTTTATAATCTATACATGTGTGTGTGTGTGTGTGTGTGTGTGTGTGTGTGTGTGTGTTTGGGGGAAGGGGGATTGTTTAGCCTCCTTCGTAACAGCAAAATTCATGTGACGGAGGGGACCTACAGGTTTACGTGAAATTTCAATTATCTAAACGTTGCTACATCAGCTGGACGCAGAGTACAATCACCTACCCAACTACTGAACAAACCCATTGTCGTTTAACTTCGCTGGTCGATGGGAAAAAGTACTGCAACATGACCACGACGTAGCCCTCTGTTCTTCTGTGGCTGTTGTACTGCATCAGATATTGCGAGCTCCTCTCCCAAGTATAAACGTGTTGTGTACGAACATAGAAGCGTATCCAACCATACTTGACTTCATCTCAGTAGACCAAGTAAATCCATCTTACGAGATCACTGCTTTTCATCATCCATGCATGCAACCATCTACTCACATTCAACCATTTCAAATCAAAGGCACAACTGATAACAGCGATACTAACTTTCGTACCCTGTGCTCATTCCCCATAATTACATCAATAGCTTTTTCAAAAATTCTTTAACTTTTAAATCATTTTTAAGAGCCTGTATGATGTTACCTGTTTTACCTATTCAATTTTATTAATATTGTATACTGTACGTTCATTTTTTACGTACAATAGCGCTCGGATATTTTTTATATAGTAAAATATTATAATGCCAGTTTGATATTCATTGTTGTGTATTTATTTTATTATAGTGACCACTGAAGTCTAGTAAAGCCTATTCCCAAAATGTACCTGATACAATGTTCCATGATTTGTCTTAAATTTCAAATGGTAAACGATGTTCTCCAGCAACGCATCAGTTGTCCATTAAACCCGTGATATTCTGAAACCTGACAAGTGCCACATACCCTTAATTTAGTTGTTGTTTATTTTCAGGTTTCCCTTTAATTCGTGTTGGCACACAATTGTAGAAAATGTCAGAATGAACGTCTGTTTTTTCCCCATTGCATCAATTATGTTTGAAACACTCGTTCGTAAGTGTATCCTACAGTGTTGACAAAAATAAATAAAACACCTTTGTTTTTCCCCGAATTTTTTATTTGATTATAAAAGTCAATAAATAATAACGAATTTAATTAATATATTTAAAATCGTGTTCCTTTCTCAAGTGCATTTATTGACTCGTAAAATTTGTTACCTTTAATAATCAAATTAAAATAATTTGGAAAAAAAAAATAAAGGCGTCTATTTACTTTTGTGAACCCTCTGTACGTTAGAAATCGTAACTATATTCGTGTTGTATAAAATGGTGGTTTGGCTCCAAACGACGTTTTGGGATATTACCATCGATATGTATGTGTTCAGACATGTCAACTTTCACGATTTTCGTCTCAAACTCCCTTGTGTGGGATATGTTTCCAGTTATCAAAATCAGGCACGGGCAAAATCAGGCAAAATGTCACGGATTTTCATACTTCAAGGTTGACGTCTCTGTGTGTTTTGTTTCCATATTAGATTCATATTTGTTTTAACATTGCGGGAAATTACTGATACTTTGATTAAAAGGATAAGTATATCAATCTCTGAATGCATAATTACCCAATTTTATACGAGTATTTCAAAAACTTTCAACAGGACCTATTCTCACCTATTGAAAATGTACTTCAGCTCGATTTATAGCAAAAGATAACTGCTTGCTTATTGTGAAAATAGAAAGACGACCCATTATAATTTGTTCAAATCATTAAGCTATATTAGCGCTCTAAATGCTGTTTATACCCCTTAAATAGTTACCCCTCCGTCGAGACCTATCGGATCCGAAAAATCGTATGAGTGGCCAGTCAAAATTTTTAGACATGAATAAGTGAATGTAGGGAATTTTGTGACTCCCTAATGTATACCCCAAAATCTACCTATCCTGCACGTTTAGAGCAAATTAGCATGACACACGTAGGTGTGTGTGTGGGTGCTACTGTAGTATGCGGTCTACCTACGATTCGGCGGTCTACCTTTTAATTATAGCTTCTTATCTTCTTATTATTTTATTATTAGGTTAATTGTACGCCCTTGACGATTGGTTAGGTTAAGTCGTGATATTTTCGTTAAAACTAACGAAAATATCACGACTTAACCTAACCAATCATCAAGGGCGTACTGTAGTATGCGGTCTACCGTTAAGTATGCGGTAGTTGTATGTTTAACTTCTTTAATAATTCCTTAATTGTGTAAATTAAGTTATAATTCCTTTCAATTCATTTTCAATTCCTTTTAAATATTTTGAACGGTAGGCCGCATACTACAGTAGAAACTTAACGGTAGACCGCATACTACAGTAGAAACTTAACGGTAGACCGCATACTACAGTAGAAACTTAACGGTAGACCGCATACTACAGTAGCACCCCTGCAAGTTTAGAGCAAATTAGCATGACATACGTAGATGTGTGTGTGTGTGTTTAATTTAATAAATATACTAATACTCTGAACCACTTTACCTTTAATGAGAGTGAAGAATATTCAATTAATAAAGTAAAAAAGTTTGAATATAGTTGAAACAGAAGTATTTCAATACGCGTATATTTCAATTTGGCTAAAATGGTTCTTGCGAAATTTCCACTTTTGAAATTTTAAGTTGATTACGATGCGGGTTCCACAGATGGAAACTGCACTGACTTTTCTCATTCTACGGAAGAGAAGTAAGAGAGAATTTCTAAATTACGTAAATACGAAAGGGAGGCTGTGTGTGTGTGTGTGTGTGGGGGTGTGGGTGTGTGTGTGTGGTGACTGAAACATATACTGTAGACTACAACAAAATACTTCGGGGTTTGGTTAAGTTAAGTTAATATAAGTCAAGTTAATATAAATACGCTTAGACGTAAATACAAATCCTTAACCCATTACGCATTGCGTCTCATACGTAGGACGGTCAAATTGTTTGTTAACATTTACAATGGAACATTTAAAGACACAAATTAAAATCGGTTCCATCATAAATGGGTTAAATGCAGTCGATGCTTGAAAGTTCTTAAAAGGAAGTAGACATCGATAGATACTTTGAAACGAAAATACTATTTAATGATAACTTAATAAATCGATCGTTAAGGACAAGATGATTTCTGAAATTCGTGAAATGGATTCAGTTTTGGAGGAGAAATAGTGATAATATTAATTAATTATTAGTTAGAAACACTTTCATTTTTAATTAATTTTCCATTTTGTAAGTTTGGGTTTAGAAATGAACCCCGTTTGAAAACCCTGGTTTAACCCTGGTTTGTGTATAACCCTGGTTGAACAGTAGAACTGGACAGTCTTAGTTTAAAATACATCACTTTTGTGAGGTTACAGTTACAAGTATGTCGTGGCTATATATATATATATATATATATAGCTTCACGTAAGAACAGAAAAGTTAAGCGGCGTTGCGTCTGTCCAGTAGGTGGATGGGTGATCGTCCTCTGCTTTCAGATGAGGTAATGACCCGTATACAGGTGGTTCGGATCCCACGTTAATTTGTAGGGACCCTCTGTCAATTAAGAACGAGAAAAAATTTCATTGATCGAAACTAGACAGATCTCCTTCGGTACAACGGAAGGAAGAGCAAAAGCAATTCTTGAAATGAAAGTGAGGAACAGAATTGGATTTAATTCCCCTGTAGGAGGTAATCGAAGATTTTATGTCTTGGAATAGATTCCCAATCCGATTTCAGTACCAATTTAAACCTTTAATTCCTAAATCAGTTCATATATGTGTGTGGTGTGTGTGTGTGTGTGTGTGTGTGTGTATACTGTGTGTGTGTGTGTATATATATATATGTGTGTGTGTGTGTGTGTATATATATATATATATATGTGTGTGTGTGTGTGTGTGTGCGCATATATATATATATATATATATAGAGAGAGAGATGGGTGGGTGGAAACAGTGAAAATAGACGCCTTAACCTAATAGTAAATAGCAGTGAACTGAAAACTGGAATCTCAAATGACGAAAAAAGTTTTCATATCCGATACCAGACAGCGTCTTCGAGCCGAAAATTGTCACTATTGAGTTATGCAAAGTTACTGCCCGGTCCGGTGCTAGTGTCTCCGAGCAACTGATACAATGAGAAAACGGACATAACTGTAGGCTACCTTAAGTTAAATCAGGTTGTTAGATTAGGCTAGTTAGGTTGGGTGAAAGGTTAGTTGGAGTTCTAATTACTTTAGAACCGAAATTATTGCGAACGTAATTAACTAACCAAAACAGACCAGCGTTTCAATTTTTACCAATTTCACAAATACTGGAGTTAGAGTGCAAAGCCGAAACAGTACAGGATTTATTCAAGTTTGTAAGTGTGTATATATATATATATATATATGGTTGTAAATTGTGACTTGGTCCGCAATTGATATGGACCGTGACTTATTTTTGGTTGGCAAGGTACTGGTATTGATGGATACCGTAATCAAATTGACTGGATTCTTTGGATCTGATATATTTGCATGTCGGTTATAAATAGATATAGAGTGTAACATATTTGTGGATAGTAGTCTATTATGACTTGATCCTCTGGATCCAGATATTCTATCTTTAGTTTTAAATTAATAATTAATTAGTTTTAAATTGATAATTATTTAGTTTTGTAAAAATTGGTCGTTGCCAATGTACAGGCAGTTTTTACATAGTGGAGCCACCTCGATGGGCCAAAGTGGCCCCTAGTGTGCCCACTATAAAAATTTCTTATGTTCTTATGTTCTTGTGGTTCGGAACCCACGTAAAATTGTAGGTCCTCTCCGCCACCACGGAGGACATGCACAATACACAATTACGAACACAGTTAGGTAGACCAGCCATGAGTGGATCCTAGGGTCTTCGTTGGTCTGAAACATTATAACATTATAGCATTATACTGTATACTGTATGACTCTTACTTAGCTTATATTTCTGCCCGGAATCGTGCAAAATCTGTTCTCCAACTCGTCAAAAATTCCTTCATCAAACAAAAATGTGAAAACCTATCCAGTTCTAATTCTTCACGCTCTTTCTGGCACCAAACCAAGAACCTCTCCAACAACTATACTCCTTCTTTCCCACCTCTTTTTCCATTCTGACGGCTCAGTTGCCGCCTCGTCTCCTGATAAAACTGAACTCGTCGTTCAAACTTTCGCCTCCAACTCAACCATGGACGATTCCGGTGCTGTTCCTCCATCTCCTCCTCCCTCTGACTTAATTATGTCTGAAATTAGAATCTCTTACAAAGATGTTTTTCTGCCATGTCTAGACTCAACTCTAGGAAGGCGTACGGTCCTGATGGTGTCCCTCCTGTTGTTCTCAAGGACTGTTTCTGTGCTGACACCCTGCCTAGGCAAACTCTTTTGTCTTTGTCTTTCATCTGGTACTTTTCTTCCCTACTGGAAGTTTGCCCTCATTCATCTTACCCAAAAGAAGGGACTCTCCAATTATCGTCCAATTGTATTGATTTCTTACCTTTCTAAAGTTTTTGAATAATCCTTAATAGGAAGATTCTTAAACACCTCTCTATTCACAATCTTCTTTCAGATCGTCAGTATGGGTTCTTCAAGGGACGCTCTACTAGCGATCGTCTTGCATATCTCTGACTCTTGGTCATCCTACTTTCGGAATTTCAGTGAAACCTTTGCCGTTGCGCTAAACATATCAAAAGTTTTTGCTAAAGTCTGGCACAGATCCTTAATTTCCAAACTGTCCTCCTTCGGTTTCTATCCATCTGTGCTTTTATTTCTGGTCGATTTGTAGCTGCGGTACAGTACGCAACTCAATCCTTCCTCTTCTCTTAACATTCTTGGCGTTTCCTTTTCTTGTGATCTTTCCTGGAAAGATCACATATACGCTCTTTTTAAAGCAGTTCCTAAGAGGTTAGGTGTGCTGCACCGGCTTCTCAGTTTCTTCATCTCCACTCAGTTGATGTCTCTGTACAGGGGTTTTGTCCGCCCTGTATGGTGTATACTTCTCATGTGTGGGGTGGCTCAACCCACACAGCTCTATATGACCGGGTGGAATCAAACTCTTTTCGTCCCATCAATTCCCCGCCTCTTACTGAACTGCCTCAATCCCTCTCTTCGCCGTGGGGTGGGGGTGGGGGAGCTTGGCCTCTTCTTTCTGCATGAAAAATCAGATATATATATATATATATATATATATATATATCAGGTCATCCCATAAGTAATGTCGTTTTTTACGATAGATTAAGTTTAAACTAGTCCTACTCGGTTTAAGCATAAATTAACCGAAGGTTATATCTAAGAGGAGATCTATCGTTTTTCGCTACATACTTTACAGACCTTGACCAGTGAAGACGTGTGTTTTGTTTTATGTGAACCCCTCATAAACATGGCTGTATCAGAAGAGCATATCAGGCATATAATGCTTTACGAGTTCAAAAAAGGGAATAGTGCTACTGAAGCAACGCGAAACATTCAGGACGTTTATGGCAACGATGTTCTGCATGTGAGGAAATGTCAAGATGGTTTCAAAAGTTTAGGAATGGTGACTGCTGTTTGACAGATGCAGCACGCTCTGGACGCCCTGCTGAGTTTGATGATGACCTGCTGTTAGCCGCACTTGAAGAAGACTGTTCAACAACTGTTGAAGAATTGGCCCAGAAACTCAATTCATCCCCGTCCACCATCCATCGACATTTGCAACAACTCGGGAAAGTGCCTAAGTTAGGAAAATGGGTGTGGTCGACAATCTGAGGGTGCGGGTAAACATTAGCACAGCTCTTTATTCCCGTGAACTCCAAGATCCGTTTTTGCACCGTTTAGTGACTGGTGATGAAAAGTGGATACTGTACCAGAATGTTAAGCGCCGTCGACAGTGGGTTTGTGCCGGAGAACCAGCGACACCACAGCCAAAACCAAATCTTCACCCTCGGAAGGTGTTGCTTAGTGTTTGGTGGGATAAAGGTGGTGTAATACACTTTGAAACCTTACCACACAACCAAACAATCACCGCTCAAGTCTACTGTCAACAATTGGATCGATTGAACACTGCACTAAAAGAAAAGAGACCTTCTTTGGTTAATCGGAAAGGAATCGTGTTCCACCACGACAACGCACGTCCTCATACCGCTCGGATCACTTCTGCAAAAATTGAGGAGCTTGGGTGGGAAAAACTTCCACGTTCTCCATATTCTCCAGACCTTGCGCCTTCAGATTATCATCTCTTCAGGAGTCTGCAAAACTATCTTGACGAGAAACAGTATACTTCTTTAGATGACCTGCACACCAGTCTTTGTACGTTTTTTGCCTCAAAACCGCCTGAATTTTATAAACATGGCATTGAAAAGCTTGTAGGACGTTGGCAGAGTGTCATTGATTCCGATGGAAAATATCATCTAATATACAATTTCAGAAATGAAGCCTTATATATATATATATATATATATATATATATATATATATATATATATATATATATATATATATATAACAGTTTTTTTTGCGAACACCTACAGGTCGCTACAATTGGTGTAGAACAATGCGGTTTTCACCATTCGATGCGTTTTTTATTGTGCAGTGCCCATGCTAAAAAAAAAATTCCATAACATAATTCCGTCCCTTTTTAGGGGTACAGTTCTTCCCATGCCTGTCACACATTTTTTTAATTTTTCATTTTTAATCTCAATTTTGGCACAAAATAAGTCAATATTTACTAAACATTTAATATCATTCGATTCACAAAAGATTTATTTATCGATTCAATTTAAAAAAAGTATATATTTTTAAAATTCATAAAGAACTTTTTGGAAAAACTAAAAACAAACATGCATTTTTAAAATTCAATGATTTTTATACAAAATATTTTGATATTTGTTATAATTTTAACATTTTTCGATTCACAAAAGATTTCTTTATCGATTCAATACAAAAAATTACATAATTAAAACGGGCAATTTAAATAAACACGAGTTTAAAGTTAAACGAGCCACACTCGAATTTATTTACCGTGACTTTTGTGCGTTTTATTACTCTGGCTTTTGTTGATTTTCGGAAGTCTTTCGGTTATAAATTTGTACCAGTCTATTGTTTATCTATAATAATAATAATAAAAAGACGTGTGTGTGTGTGTGTGTGTGTGTGTGTGTGTGTGTGTGTTCCAGCCATCAGCCATAACTCCAAAATGGAAGCAGTTACAAACATGAAACTTCACACACATATTGATTAGGTCCCGCGGTTGTGCACGTGGGTGTTAATAAATTAAGTAATTAATTTTAAAACATTAAATGACGTCATCAAGATCATTACGAAACCTATGGTAAAATTATTGAATACCTGGTTAGGTTCATTGAATGCCAGGTTAGGTCATCTGTACGCCCTTGACGATTGGTTAGGTTAAGTCGTGATATTTTCGTTGGCTTTAACGAAAATATCATGACTTAACCTAACCAATCGTCAAGGGTGTACAATTAACCTAACCGGGCATTCAATTAACGTACCTGGGCATTCAATTAATCTAATCGGGCATTCAGTTGACCTAACCGGCCATTTAATTAACATAATCGGGCATCATTACTATTATAATTTAGCAAAAATGTGTCTGCCTGTCTGTCCGCAGAAAAAACTTTTACGTTTCTGAACCGATTTCGACCAAACTTCGTATGGTGGATGGGGGTGATGAGTAATGAACGAAAATATATGTGTGACCAGCCCCCCCCCCCTACCACCACCACCAATTACTGGGCCCGAGGGCCCCCAGCACCGCGATAAAACTATAGAAAAGAACGCAGCAATGAAAATCTTGAGCTTCACATTGTGTCAATATTTGTGAAGCTTAAGATTTTCATGACTATAGTTTTATTGACCAAATAATTGAACCCCCAGTAATTAGGGGCCTGCGACCCCCCAATTACTGTCGGTTCAATTATTTGGTCAATAAAACTATAGAAAAGAACGCAGTCATGAAAATCTTGAGCTTCACATCCGAGTTCATCGTATCAAGATTTGTGAAGTTTTAGATTTTCATGGCTACGTTCTTTTCTGTAGTTTTATTGACCGAATAATTGGTTCGCCAGTAATTGGAGGGCCACAGGCACCCCAATTACTGAGGCCCAAGGTGAGAGGAATGGGAACGATATCCAGATAAAGGGCTATTGATGTTCAAAATAAAATACACCGTAGGCCCACACTTCGGTTTGGGTCGAAGGTCCAAGCACCGCAGATCTAGCAAAATCGGCGCGTAGAGCCGATCTTTTGCTGGTATATACTAGATTAAAAAGTTTCAGTTGAGTTTTTTTTGTCCTTCAAATTCCGATCTAAAAAACGACATTACTTATGGGATGACCTGATATACAGTATATATATATATATATATATATATATATATATATATATATATATATATATATATATATATATATATATATATACATATATATATATATAAGTTTGTTATAAATAATTCGGTTCTTACATTTCCGTAATGGAGGCCCTTAAATAAAAACTATATACTGTATATATCCGTTCTCCAAATGGCGGCGTCAAAACCATGGAATCCTTTAAATGAAAACTGCGTATAAATACAGGATGTTTATAAAGTCCCTATCTATTTCAGTGAAAACGTAGCAAAAAGGGTAAAATTCAATAACAATATAATTGAAGGCATACATTTAATGAATACTTAAGCATATGATTCTACATGAACACCATCAGTATCTCTACAGAGTTCGAATCTGTCAGCAGCATTGCGGAACACATTTTGGAGCATGACAGGGGTTATTTTTGTAACTGCTGTTACGATACGAGCACGTAAATGTCCCAGCTTCATTCAGATGGCATTTTAAACACTGTCGTCTTTCAACAAGATGGGGTACCTTGTCATTACGCAAACATTGTTTGGGAGTACCTAAATGAACGATTTCCAAATCGGTGGATCGGACGTGGAGGCAACAGGCCCTGAGCGGCTCGATCTCCTGACCTAACGCCCTTGGATTTCTTTGCATGGGGCTTTATCAAGTCAAACATCTATCAAACGAGGGTTACAGATCTGCAAGATTTACGTGCTCGTATCGTAACAGCAGTTACGAAAATAACCCCTATCATGCTCCAAAATGTGTTCCGCAATGCTGCCGACAGATTCGAACTCTGTAGAGATAGTGACTCATGTAGAATCATATGCTTAAGTATTCATTAAATGTATGCCTTCTATTATATTATTATTGAATTTTGCCCTTTTTGCTACGTTTTCACTGAAATGGATAAGGACTTTATAAACACCCTGTATACCATGCTCTACAAATGCCACCAGAACTACGGAATCTTTTAAATAAAAACTATATACTCCGCTCTCCAAATAGTGTGAAAACCAAGAAGTCCTTTAAATTAAAGCTATAGACCCTGCTCTCAAAATGGCGTTAAAACCCCACCAAAAACCAAACCTAAAACTAATCCACGGTACAAATTACAGTAATGAAACCAAGCGAGTTCTCCTAAAGTTACTATATCGAAAATTACATCACAGTCTCTTTGTATTCGCTTAATGTTAAAGGGGAACATCATGCAGAGATCCCAAATATTCTTCATTTCGCTTTGCACATTCGTCTAAACTGCATCCATGGCTGATTTCCATTTCTTCAAAAGCTGGTACGAGTACAATTATTTTTCAGTTTTAACTTTAATGGAGATATTCTTAGGGTAGAATTTCCTCTTTTTTTAAAGTTTAATTAAAAGATGATTTACGTAGTCTTGCTTGTTAGTGTTGTATTAATAATAATAATAATAATAATAATAATAATAATAATTTGGTCTGAGTTTATTGAAGTTCTTTCAATCCAAAGCTGGATCCTATCTGCTTTGCAGATAGCTGGTGAAGGAAGCTATATTTTTGGGACCTCTTTGCGAGTGACCCGTTGCCCACGTCGGGCTAACATCATGAAAAAGAAAAAACTATAGTGTTTGTCATTTACCATTACTTCTTCTGACTATAGTGGATTTAATTATCCTAGAAGAGTTCTTTATTCCATGCACGGTCTGTGTGTATCATAAAAAAATAAAAAAACTTGGGGAACCATTCTGAGTTCATTCCCATATATATATATATATATATATATATATATATATATATATATATATATATATATATATATATAGAAAGTATTATTGTAAACAAACAAATAAAGTAATATATATATATATATATATATATATATAGAAAGTATTATTGTAAACAAACAAATAAAGTAATAACCGAAAGTTACTCATGCAGACAGAAATTCTATACGATAAGTTCAAATAATTTTGCTTCCTGCTTGTCTGCTGTTATACGATTGGACGAAATAGTGTGTGTGTGTGTGTATATATATATATATATATATATAAGTATTTTGCGATCAAGCTTCGCTCATTTTGGATGCATCGATGATAGGAGAGGCTAGAAAGAGGGAAGATACGTTAAATGAAGTGGCTAACAGGGTACACCGAGTGGAAATGAGGCCGCTGGTCCAGAACAAATACTACGCTATATACGACTGTAGCCAGGAAAAGATTAATTACAGCGCTGGAAAGCACTTTGGGGAGGAATAATCACTGGATGGAAGATTTTTGGTTTTAGTTAAAGCTTTCTGCGATGAATACGTCCATTATTAGAATGGGGTGCGGGGTGTAAGAAGGGGAAGGAGAATGCGGGCGATATAAAGGTCTTTGGCTGCGTCGAAGGTGTCTATATAGAAAATTGAGACTGGACTTTGCGAAGAGAATTTATATAAAGGCTGCTAGTGCATGCGGGTATGCGAGGACAAAAGAAGGACCCGCGAAAGGACTACGGAATACTGACATGAATGTCCGACGAGTATGAAGGAGAAGAGAGAGGCTGAATGCCATGGAAAGTGCCACTCGAGTCTAATGTACCGTAACCCATGATGAGATTGGAATAAAAGTGGGGTGCCATTTTATTCGACAAAGAAAAAAATTTAAAAACAAAATATTCTTTTAACTTCCAAACAACAACAAAAACGTGTGTGTGTGTGTGTGTGTCGGGATACACGATTTCATTGTTTTCCATTTTGTGGGCACATTTTCCATTGGTTTTAGTGTTTATACACGTAATTTATTTAATCCAAATATCAATTTCCGAAATATGAGGACATGAATGTGATTGAAACCTAAAATAAGAAGTAAGAAATAAGAAAATAAGAGAATAAATAAATAAAAATAGGAATAAGCGTTCGGATACTATTTACCGAATTTGAAGACTTTTGTATAGAGGAGTCTATAGCAAAATGATAGATATCCAATTACCGGATTAAGTTTCATAGAAATTCGATAACGAGGTACAAAGTTAAAATCGAATTCAATATTTGTGTAAATATTTACAAACTTTTACATCATCTGCCATATTTGATGGATACCAGGAATTTTGGTTGGTTTTATACGCTGTCTAATACTATATTATTATCATTATTTTCTCTGTGTCTCTCTCTCTCTCTCTCTCTCTGTCTGTCTGTCTGTCTGTCTGTCTGTCTCTCTCTCTCTCTCTCTCTCGTTGAACACCTATTTTGAACCTCCATGTTTACGCTTTCAGACATATTTAAGCCCCAAAATCTGCGAAGGTTCATTAAAAGTTTCGGAAAATGAACGTATGTTTATATTTTTTCCTCTTACACGCTTCAGTAGTGGGAAATCTTGGCACCGTTTTCCCCTGTGGGAGTTCACCCTAAACCTTCCTAACATTCCCGTTTGGTAAATGGTTAACTGATTTCAGTTACATTTTTGCTTCATTAGATTAATATACAAAAAAAAGGGACACAGTTCGAGTTCTTTTCGCGCCACCTTGATTGACTGCCATTGACCGCCTTTGCAAGGTCCCCACGAGAAAGTTAGGGAAAGCCAGGAAAAGTTAGGGAATGAGGGATTTAATCCAATTTCAAGAAATTTTTTTATCTCCGGTTTTTTTTTGGCAATTTGATTCAAGAAAATAATTGAATAATTAAATAAAATTCCTTTGCGGAATTATACAAAATAACTTAAATAATTCCAAGCAAAGCAATTATATTTAACTGAATTTGGTTTTTAGTATTCATTTATTAACGTCTGTACACTCCTGTTCTGTTATTCAGTCTGCGCCAAAATATTACCATTTATCTACGTAATGTTTTTGCTGGAACAGACATTAGTAACAGACCATAAACTCCTCAAAAAAAGAAAAAAAAAGTAAATTACTTGAAAAAAAAATGTATAGGCCCCCTAAACATGAAAATAACTGAGTTTTTTTAAGGGATACTTTTGTAATCCACAAAAATTTAAAAAAAAATAATACAAATGTTAATTTTTTTTTTTTAATTTAAATTTTAACAAAAATTTAAATTTTTTTAAAATTTAAATTTTAAAAATTTTTAAAAATTTAAATTTTTTTTAAATATTTTAAAAATGTTCTTTTTAAAGACAAATTGCTCACATTTATGAAAATTACAAAACTATTTAGAAATATGTTTATTATTAAATAATTTATAAATATTTCTTTTATTTAATAAATGCATAAAAATGAGTTTAATTATTTAAATAATTATTAATTAATGATAATTAATTACTAATGCTGCATCGTCAGATATATTTAATTATTGTAATTCAATCCAGTATTTACCTGTTGTATTCACTATTGTTTAACTTCCTTAATGGCAAAGGTCATGTGACGTAGGATGGACAGCTTTACGTGAGATCCGGACTATCTTGAGTCGCTATATCACTCAAACGAAGAGGATGGTCACCCATTAAACAAATGAATAGACTAAACGTCGCTTAACCTCGCTAATCTAACGGGAAGTGGTGTCGAGACGTGGCTACGACTTAGCCTTTAGTTACGTTTAAAAGGTTTTATTAATCATTTATTGATGTTGGTAAATACCCATAATTACTTATAAAAACTTTGTAATTTCTGACTTCTCTGGTGAGTCATAGCTCGGATTCCACGTTAAGCTGTAGGTCTAAGGTGAGGTAATAAGATTAACCTTCGTCAGAATGAACAATTCGGTGGAAGTAAAATTAAAGTTTTTTTTTATGCTTTTACAACTAAGTGTGAAATCGCATTTTGAGAGATACTTCTCGAAAAACAAGAGGTCATAACTGCGTAAAAAAAAATGTCGTTTTTACATGCATTTACGACGACATTATTGGAAATCATTTTAAAATAATTTTGTTTTTCTTAATTTAAATGGACAAATGGTTTCCATTCCGGTAATTCCTTCAATTTGAGCCAAGCCAAACCTTCTTCACTGAAAACGTGACAACGTCCATTTTTGACCCAAAACGAAAATAAAACAATTATTCACCATTTTGGAAAAATTTTAATCGCAAAAGTAAAAAATCGAAGGTAATCCTATAAAACATTTCAAATCCCGACTTAATTCTGTAAAAAATGTTTTTCTTTTTTAATCCTTCTCAGCCCTTATATTTTTCGTGTTTGAATCCGAGGGGAGATGAAAAAGGTAAGGGAGCCACGCCCTCCCAGAGAGGTATAGAGCGAGCGGCAGAAGCATCCACGGCAGCTCTTCCTTCTCCCTTATTAAAGATGTGGAACCATTCAGCCTCTTCCTCGCCTCCCTCCGACTACAAACGCCGCGCGAAACGAAAAGCTCGCGAATCCTTCCTACCCTCCCACGCCCACGCTTTACGTCCATGCCCACGTTACACGCTTTTATTTACATTTCTTCGCCAGCGGTTAAAATAGGAAATCGGATGATTTAAGAGGTTATTAGCGATTTTGGGTTTGACGTTTCTTACATATACTCCAAAATATATATATATATATATACAGAGAGAGAGAGTAAGTATTCAGCTACGTACGCATATTAGCATCGTTTCATATGTTGATGTAAGATAAATCATCCAGTTAATGACAGTAGTGTTAAAGAGGAGCTATTAATAAGTGGCTTCCAAGCTTTACTGAATCGCGTAATATTTACTGAAGCTGTACGAGTATACTGATTCGCTCGCATAACGCTCTCATACCTATGCGATTCTCGTGTGGTTGAATGAACTGATGAGGGAAAAATTCTGCCAGAATAACGAACTTATTTAGTGATTTAATATCGTTAATTGAAGATATGTCAACCCCTTCCATATCTGCCAACAACAATAACAACAACAACAACAACAGCACCAACACTATAATTAAATAATATGATCCGAAACTTTGCGAAATTCTATCTAAAAAAAAAAAAAAAGTGGCTATCGACATTCAAAATTTACTTTCTAATTGCTTTGAAGTGAATTTATTCATTCGTCTCTCTCTGATGAATTCACTTCCGGAAGCTATATAAAACTCAATCGAAAGACAAACAGAAAAACAGTGAGACCCCCCCCCTCACTAGCCCCTCTTCCCTTCCTCCTCCCCACCCCGTCAACCCATTGAAAACTCCATTCCTACCCTCCCTTTGCATATTTAAAACCTTTGAATTATTGATCTTTCTCAATTTCATGGACTCGCTTCATCAATCATGTATAAAATTCCAAACATAAATTCGAGTATTGAAAACTGGAGTTTACTTTTCCACACTTCTTCTTTCTCTCCTTTTCTCTTTCACACACATATATACGTAGTAACATACAGCTCATTGTAGCTCTCTTACTTTTTCATTTTAGCTATTTACAACTTTACTATTTCCGAAAGGTATTATTATTTCCCGTTTCGCGCATCTGTTTGTTGTTTCGCTTTGTTTGAAGTTCAGGTTTTAGATCATTAAACCTATGAAAGGTGATGTATTGTTCCTCGATGATCTCGGCCGGATGAAACGAGTAGATTAATTAGACCCAAGTTGATTATAAGAGATTTTAAAGGAGGTGTTTCTTGTTTGTCATGGTCACATGATAGAGAAACAATGATGGTGGCTTCCAACAAGGAAATTGTAGGAACTTCACAAGCTTTATTTAGTATGTGTGTTTGTGTGTGAAGTAGCTATATACTGGGTTTGATATTCAAAGAGTTTGTAATTAGTTGAAAGTGATAGGGCAATGGTTGTAATTAGTTTCTAATAAGTTAAACATGATGGCCATATGCAGTTGTGTTTAACCATACAAAACGTGTGTGACGTTTACCTATCTACCTACTTACCTATCTGTCTATCTAGGGGTAATAATACTATAAAAGGGTTTGGCTACCCAACCCTATAGGACCGCAGTCCCACCTTTCCCGCAGTGGCTGGAACTCTGGCTCTCCTGCTAGCAGACATCTACTGTAGCTGGGTAATTTAAAATGTCTTTTGGACACCAGCTTTTATGGGTTGGTGAATTAGATGTCTGTTAAAAAGACCGGCTTAGCCAGCCACTGCAAAAGTGGTAGGACCGCAGCCCTAAGGGTGATGGGTCAGGTTCTCATTTAGTGTTGTCTGCACTTGTGCATTTTACCACCTCGTGGTCTTACTAGTGAGGTTAAACGCATCGCGCACGCGCGCGCATACACACCCAGACACACACACCCACACCCACACACACACACACACGTGTGTGTGTGTGTATGTGTGGTGTATATATATATATATATATATATATATATATATATATAGAGAGAGAGAGAGAGAGAGAGAGAGAGAGACAGACAGACAGGCAGAGAGTTTATGTGCATGTGCCCCATTGTCTTCGATTCCAGATGGTGAATGTATTGTTGCAAACTCCGTAGCAGTTTTAGCTGATCTTGGCAAAATTCAAATCCAGTTTTCAAATAGAATAGGAAACGTCATTACAATAAAAACTCATCGAAATCAATCTTGGGTGGCATCTCACCACCACCACCACCACCAACAACAACAACAACAACAACAACAATAATAATAATAATAATAATAAACAAATTATGTAAAAATCCACTTCTTTCCATACCAAACAAACTCGCTCATTACCTATTAAAATTTTTCCTGTACATTCTTGGAGCGAGTTTCAACATAGGGAACGGGTCAAAACGGGTCAAAACGGGTCGTATTCCATTTGGGTATTCGGGTCATTTCGGGTCATTTAGCTTGAATGGGAGAATTTTGCTCGTTAAAAATGCAAATAAAGAGGCTGCCTACCTTCTCCTTACTTAAGACCAAATCAGAGAAACTTGATAAATGGACCCACTCGTAATTAATGGACCAAACTAGAAATGAAAATAAGGTGAAATAAAAAAGATAAAACTCTAGTAAAAAAGGATATTTGATAAATGAAGCTCTTACAATAGGCAGATTTAAACCTGTTTTCATTTAAAAAGACTTACTTCATAATTTTGGAATCATATATATATATATATATTTATATATGAAAGAAGACTTATCTTTGGGAATTCTTATCAAGATTCGTATGGAAATATATTTGAAGGAAATTTTTGAGCCCTTTTCTTGTTTTAAAATCTGATCTGACTTTTTTCGCCTGAACAGTTTTACCACTGACAAGATGACATTTCGAACAGAAACTGAAGGCTAAAGTCGATTTCTATATGATTCCTGTCTCTTCGATTCGAAGAAGGTAACAAGATTGCAGCTTCTTATAATAGTCTTTCTTTATAATATATAATTACTTGGTTTTAATGAACAAATATATTCCAGAACTCAATATGAAGTTTAATTGCACTTTCCTGATCTTCATAAGAAAGTGTTGTTCAATTTATACCATAATTAAGTATGAATGGTACATGCCCAAGGTTACCTTATGCAGTAATCTTATTTTCTTTACTTGAAGTTTGTCCTTTGTATGGAATTGATCTTTGACACTTCGCGTAACTGGGACAAAGTCTTATCAATACGCCTCGGTGGTGTAGTGGCTAGCGTCGCTGACTACGAATTCATCGGCCCCGGGAACAAAACCCGATGACGGCAGGCGGTGCGTAGCAAAACCCAACTGTTCATCCTTCCACACAATAAAGAAAAAATATTGGTTGGTAGATAAATGGGTGCCCTGGGTAGCCTAGTGGTTAAGACGCTGGGCTACTGGTGGGGCGTGGTTCAGATTCCACGTTAAACTGTGCATCTAAGGTGGAGTGACAAGCTTGACTTTCTTCAGAATGAACAATTCGGGCAGAAGCAAAACCAAAGTTAACCAACAACCAAGTTTAATAATCAAATTTGCTGGTGCCTTTATAAATAATTATGCAAACACGTCTCTATAATATATTAAATATACGGACATAAGCCATTCCTTTTAGTCCTTGTAAAACAGTCCTTGTAAACAGTGTGCTTGTAAACATGCTCTTAATTAGATCAAAGTTGTGCTATTGATAATTTCCAATTTGGCTCACTAAAAGCCGAGTGAGCTTGAAAACAGAAACAATGAATTTATGGAACTTCTTTCCTTTAGCGGCCCCATTGTTTAAAGAGACTTTAACAGAAAGGTTTTATTTATTTTTATTAAATATTTTATGCAATTTTATTTTTACTAAACTAAACTAAAAACTAAAATAAACATAACATAACATAACATAACTTAACCGGAACTTTTTCCGTTTAGCGGCCTCATTTGGCCCCAATTTAAGGTTAGGCTAGGCTATGTTATGTTATGTTAGGTTAAGGTTAGGTTAGGTTAGTTTAGTTTACAGTAGGTTATGTTAAGTTATGTTAGTTTATGTTAGGTTAGGTTAGGTTAGTTTAGTAAAAGTAAAACTGTTTAAAATATTTAATCAAAATAAATAAAATCTTTTTGGAAAAATCTATTTAAAAATGGAGCCACTAAAACGAAAGAAGTACTGGATTTACCTTGAAGAGGATCAAGGCCTGGCAGTGATATCGTAAAGATTTCAGGATTGAATTACTTTATTAACATCATTAAACGGACAGATTATCAATATACGATGTACAAACAGGTAAAAAATATTCCTCCAATGCTATGGAGTAACTAAAGGCAAGGTGAATTTTATCTCCTTATGCAGGAACAATGACACTCTTCAATGTTTACACCAATTTCTAACGAAACATTAATAATTTCAACATGCTCCCTTTGGGTTAGGTTAACTTATAGATTAATTTAGTTTTGTTAGATTAAAATTAAGAAATTGTTAATCGAAGTAATTTGTATATAACTAGAGTATAGCTCCCTCCCGTTCCTAGTGGGTAAACGGATACACCGTCTTTTAAAATCTCAGCAATTTTGTATCTAAACCAAGGAGATTAGACTAAATCACTTTGGGGTAAGTCTAGTTAGGTTGGGTCTAATTTAGGTTAAATTAGGTTAAGCTAATTTGTTGTTTCGACGATTTTTTGCTTCGAAGACTTGGCATTTACTCGCGGAAGCCGCTACCTGAGATTAACTTAAGTTAGACATCATGCAGTTATTTTCTCGTGTGTTATCTTTGGTATCTTTGGCATTGCCCAATACCATAAGTCAGGTACCATCCGTAAAACACGGTGTTAACCAACCAGTTAGAATCGTTTTGTCCAGTCATTTGAAGCGTCTCAGATGCAACTTGGGGGCCTGAAGAGTGAGTGATAGTGGTTTTTGTTCAATTTTTGTCTTTTTAATGATTTCTAGAAATTTCTATTTTTAAAATTTAGTTTTTTCACTCTTTTGTTTGTTCTTCTTCCTTTTCTTTACATTAAATCTTTTGCCATCTGTATCTAGTGCATTAGCACGTGGAAATCTCTTTTCAACAATTCAGGCAAATTATTCTCAAGGACCTAAGGACAACTAACCAATCAATCAGTGTTTCTGCAGTATTGATTGGAACGCTTATGGATTCCATTTAGAAAAAAAATCACTCTTTTACTGAAAACTCATATATGGATATTAGGTCAATTTATTCCTGATTGTTCTCGTGTTATGGAGAGACAACTGTTGTTTGTTTATAGATAATTCTATAACTCTGTAACCTTATTTATGTACCAATTTAAAATTTACTGAAATCATGAAAACAACAGAACTGCAATGTATTGCTTTTATTTAATATTTTCCCAAAAGCTTTTATAGAACTTCTGAAAATGATCTTTGTCAGAGGGGGCCATTTCTTTTGGTCATTAACAGTAGTTCTATACACTGGATACTCAGTGAATTTTACTGTCGTTACATCAAATAGAGAAGTATAGACAAAGGTTTGGAAACCAGCACCAGTAACTCAGTAGGTAACACCGTGAAGTGAAGACACTGAAGTCAGGGATTCGCATCCCGATGATGCTGGTAATAATAATGCAGGAGTTAGGGCAATGGGTCGCATTGGTCTGGCGTAAGCTGTCGTGCCAGTTTATGGCCCTCCTGACTCATTATTATAAACAAAGTTTAAGTACAGTTGAAGCAAGTCGATGGCTTCAGTTAAGGATAAAACACTGAACACTTGACCTTTAAAAGTGTACCAAACACAAATGTCCAGATCTTTAGCAAGTTGTTATACTTAGGCCATTTCCTTAATGGCCCAGTGGCCCTGGGGAAACAGAGGAATAGCAACAGAACGGTTGTCTCTGGTATGTCGGCAATGCGAACACATTATTTACGACAGGCGTCGCTTGTCGAACTGTTCATAAAACAGGGTGACGATATTATTTTGGTAGATCAGGAATTTATCAAAATAAGAGAAACACTAATGCAAAAAGTTTGGGATTTGTTAGAATGTCGTTTTGATGAGTAAATAACACTTTTAATGTGGCCCCTTAAAAGTAGTCCAATGGGGACAGGTCAGGTGAACGAGGTGGCCAAGCAACTAATCCACCTCTAACGATCCACTTGGCTGGGAGGACTTCATTTAAGAACAGTTACACATTCATAGTGGCATACTGGCAGGGAGAACCGTCTTGCTGAAAGGAGGTGATATCTTTAATCGTCTTAGTTTTCCTGCTACTATGTTTTCAGTTCTTGAAAGAAGTCCCCCCCCCAGCCAAGTGCATTGGTAGAGGTAGACCAATTGTTTAGCCACGTTGTTCGCCTGATCTATCCCCACTGCACTACTTCTAAAGAGCCACGTTAAAAGTTTACCCATCAAACCCATATTCTCCGGATGAACTTAAGGCTCAGATCAGAAATGCAATTCATGAAATCACCCAACAGCAAATCGATGATGTTTTCAAACAGTTGCAAAATCGGATTGAACGATGTATCGCCAAATATGGTGGTTATGTAGAAGTCTAGAAACTTGTAATGTAGTGTGTTAAAAACTTTAATAACTATATTTTCATATGCCGTTTACAGTTTATTATATATATATATATATATATATATATATATATATATATATATGTGTGTGTGTGTGTGTGTGTGTGTGCAATAAATCCGATACCAGAAGCTTATAAATAATGTTGATCCTACTTATTAATAAGTAAATCATCTTTGAGATTCTCTAAACCAGTGGTTGGTAACTTTTCTCTAACGGCGGGCCGGATTAACATGACTTGGACATACGACGGGCCGGAATGTATAAACTAGCGAAACACTAATCTCTCAGGTAGAGAAGGTTGTATCAAATAAAACTCTGATTCTTTCTACTTATTAGAAATATAACCACAGCATTTGAGGCAGCTTCATTGATATTCGCTAATCAACGTGAGCATTGCGGTTGCAGCTTGTTCGGAACTGTACTACCATCATCATTCATATTAGTTACAATTACTATTATACACTGATGGAAATGACTATCAGACAGTTATGACCTGAACTTAAACTTTAGCAATTTTGTCTTTGATAAGGTCTAGTTCGAGACGAAATTGCTCCCAAAAGTTGTTATCATGCTTGCGCCAAAGCTCTTTCTTCGTTTGCGAATATTTTGTGTGGGAGAACTGACTGGGCCGGATGAAATGTCTTCGCGGGCCGTATGTTGCCGAACCCTACTCTAAATCACCAGTGATTTATTCATTGCCTATTAAATTCATTTCAGTAATTAGTTCCGTCCATTTGTCATTCTCGAATAACTGCGTTTTGATCACGTGATCTATGAACCATAAATCCCGCCAAGGGACATAATTCATAATTAATTATTATTATTATTAATATTATATATATATATATATATTATTATAATAATAATAATACTTAAACTATTAAATCAAGATCGTGTTATAATACTACGTAGCAGTGGTCGACAACGGCAACCACATTCAAACGCGGGCCGTATCGCGGGCGGAATAAGTGGTCAAAGATCAGTGGCGCTTATGTAATTACTTACGTAACTTATTAAACGGCATATAGTTTATTTAATAAAAAAGTAGCTTAGGTACAGGATCTAATAGATCACAATATGTTTTTCAGGTGTTAAAGACATATTTTGAAAGGCGAGGTGAGCAGAAAAGCGTTATTCTGACATATTTAACCAACTTCCGCTTACGAATACTTCTTCATTAAACCAAAAAGTACAAGATTTATTGTTATTGAAAAATAAAAATTTTAATAACTCGTCACTCACATTATATATATATATATATATATATATATATGTGTGTGTGTGAAGAACGACGCTTGTGTAGAAGAACGTTCCGCACAAGATGAGGAGGGAGAACGAACAAATGAAAAATGAGGTAACCACCCGGGAATCGAACCCGGGATCTTCCGATTGCCGGTCAGATATGCTATCCACTACACCATGGGCCTCGATTAATCAGAAGTCGTAATTCTCCTACATACGAGCAGAAACCAATGCCCTGAGGGGGCACATTCGCATACCGTACATATATATATATACATTTTAACTGCAAACAACACACAGTATAATTAATGTAAAGAACGACGCTTGTGTAGAAGAACGTTCCGCACAAGATGAGGAGGGAGAACGAACAAATGAAAAATGAGGCCCATGGTGTAGTGGATAGCATATCTGACCGGCAATCGGAAGATCCCGGGTTCGATTCCCGGGTGGTTACCTCATTTTTCATTTGTTCGTTCTCCCTCCTCATCTTGTGCGGAACGTTCTTCTACAGTGAAGGAAATAAAATTCGTTACTGGAAGTAATGTTTCACGTGACTTTTATTTCTTTTTCTGTAACTATTTTGTGGAGTTTTTTTTCAAGTCAAATGCGCGATATTAAGACCGATGCGCGACTGTTGGCAACTTTACCCTACACACATTTTGGGTTCCTTTTCACACAACTAAAAGTGTATAAATAAACATGTCGAAGCATTTGGAGAAAAGTTGCATTTTAGTAC
Organism: Bathynomus jamesi; assembly: GCA_023014485.1. Lineage (NCBI taxonomy): Eukaryota > Metazoa > Arthropoda > Malacostraca > Isopoda > Cirolanidae > Bathynomus > Bathynomus jamesi. The sequence goes on along the minus strand of JAJOZX010000278.1, from coordinate 831,310 downwards.
AATTCATATATTATTATTATTATTATTATTATTATTTCCGGTGGGACATTACAGTCCCTTCCGTTGGGACATTACAGTTCCGCCGGTAATGAAAGGGCTAACTTGTCTCATTAAGATAAAACATAGACAACCTCCTATCCAGTGATCGAAAGATCTCATCAAATTTAACCAAATAAAATTAGAACTCTGACAAAATTTGCTCTTAAATCGTGACATTAATTTCTGAAATAAAATGTCTTGAGTATAGGTACGTTAAGCTGGAGAGCTAGTCAACCGTCGTCTGTGGGTCACATCTGGTCTGCGGGCCGCCATTTGCTGACCACTGTTATATATATATAGCAAACAGATACTTTTCATTGTAATTTACATTTAACAGTAATTATACAGTAATTATACAATATATAATTACTTTAATTATGCGAAAATAATGGACTTTAATTGGATAGGATTTAATTAACTGTCTTTTCAAACACAATTTATATCAATGATTAGGCCTAAGTTGGATTTCATACGCCAGTCAAAATACCATATATATATATATATATATATATATATGAATAGAAACGACATAAGTATTAAGGAACGTTTCTGCACACGAGGAGGAGAGATAACTGCGCGGTCATTGCAGTTATTTGCATATATATATATATATATATATATATATATATATATATATATATATATATATATATATATATATATAACTTCTATAGCCATGCGAAAAGGAAAAGGAAAACGCGCGCCGCTATTGGGGTCTTAAGGAAGGGAAATAATGAACTAACCGACGATACAAAAGAAATGTCTGAAACATTGAGAGCCCAGTATGAATCAGTTTTCAGTACCCCAAAAAGTGACAAAGCGATACCTGACGTAGATGCAAGGAGAGTGCATAACAGACTTTGATTTTACCCCAGAAGATGTAGCGACAGTTATAGGATAAATGAAACCACATTCGGCTGCAGTTCCGGACAATTGGAACGCATTATTGATTAAAAACTGTAAAAATGAACTAGCTACACCTTTATACTGGATATGGAGAAGATCCCTAGACACTGGGGAAATACAGAGCATCTTGAAAAGTGCAAACATTGTCCCTATATATAAAGGAGGGGACAGATTTCAAGCAAAAAACTATAGACCAGTGTCATTGACGTCCCACCTCAACAAAGTATTTGAAAGAATAATTAGGGAGAAAATTTATGATTTCTTGGAGACACTGGAAAGATTCAATGAAAATCAGCACAGATTCCGATCAGGTAGATCATGCCTATCACAACTAATAGAACACTACAACAATATCCAAGATGCACTGGAAGGCAATGACAACTATGATGTCATATACACAGATTTTGCTAAAGCTTTCGACAAATGTGATCACGATATAATAGCACATAAAATGAAATATATGGGAATAACAGGCAAAGTGGAAAAATGGATCTACAACTTCCTCAGAGAATGTCTACAGGTCGTCAAAATTCAAGGTATATCATCATCAGAATCGGAAGTACGCAGCTCAGTACCACAAGGTACAGTACTGGCTCCACTCCCGTTCATTATCATGCTAACAGACATAGACAGCGGAGTAAACAGCAACAGTATAGTAACATCCTTTGCAGACGATACAAAGATCACCAGAAAAATCAGCGATGTAAATGAAGTGGAGGCCTTGCAGAGGGACACGAACAAAATATACAAATGGTCAGAAGACAACAACATGACATTTAACACCGAGAAATTTCAGTTCTTGAGACATGGTAGAAAAGAGGAACTTAAACAGACTGCATATTATGTTCCAGATAGACAGTAAATTCAGAGAAGCACGAAAGCGATCGATCTGGAGGTAATAATGACTGATGATGCGAAATTCGAAACACAAAATCAGATAGCGATAAATAAAGAAGAAAAGAGTCGCGGGACAGGTACTAAGAACGTTCAAAAGAAGGGACAGGACAGTAATGATTCCCCTGCTAAAAACATTGATTACACCAAAATTGAATACTGCTCAATTTTGACGTCCCCATATAAAAAGGAAGGAACTAATAAACTAGAAGAAACTCAGAGCCATTTCACAACAAAGAATGATGGCTGCAAAGAGCTCAACTGCTGGGAAAGACTACGTAAACTACTTCCTGGAGAGCAGAAGAGAGAGGTACACCATAATCTACATATGGAAAATGATCGAAAACCTGGTACCAAACCTCAAACTAAACCCAATTACCATTCAAACAACACTGGAAAATAGGAAAGGCAGGATGTGTAGTGTTCCCAAATTAAAGGCCCGACAAGGGACCTCTCAACACTGAAGGAAAATAGCTTGGTTGTCAGGGGCCAAGACATTTTAACCAACTTCCAAAGGATCTCAGAAACGTTACAGGGGTCAAAGTTGAAGTCTTCAAGAGAAGACTAGATGCTTGGCTCAGGACGGTGCCAGATGAGCCGGGTGTACCTGGCTATGTACGGTGGAGAGCGCAAGAAAGCAATTTGCTCCTCCACCAAGCCAGACCTAGAGGCGGGGCCACCAGCTTGACCTTCGTGTGAAGAGAGACCAATGCACGGAACAGCAACGAGGTTAACGAGGTGTGTATATATATAGGGTGACGCAAAAGTCGCGCATCGTAGGAATTTCCAATGTTAACTATAATATATTATTTGGATCACCTGAAGATCTTCTCCTCCCGGGTAGAGCTGGGGGGGTGGGGGTGGGGGGGGAGATCTTCAGGTGATTTTATATATATATATATATATATATGATGAATAAAACCACGAACGAAAGGAAATACAGAGTGGTGCTCAAGCGCTTTCGTCTAATAGAATAGAATAGAATAACCTTTATTAATAATAAAATAAATACAGTAGTCTTTTTACAACTTACAATTTTTACAATGACATAAATAATTGTGAAGCTCGACTATTTATTATTTTTTTTTTTTTATTTGGCCCTTAAGCTTTAGGCTTTACTGGGCTCTCATTAAAAATAAGCAGCTAGCCGTTATAAATTAATAATAATAAAATAAATAAATAAGTAAATAAGTATTATTAATAGTTAAAGCCTGTATTTCAATATTAAACAATATTAATGGACAATATAAAACATTATTAGTGGACATTAATCCAAGATTTTTGTTAGTATCCCATTATTAATCGGGATTTTAACTTGGTTTTAAACAAATTTACATTCGCAATATTTTTTATATCGGCATGCAAGTCATTCCATAGTTTCAATCCAATGAAAATGGGTAGTTTTTGAGATGAAGACAATCTAAATTGAGGTATAACAATCTTTGATCTATTTCTGATCTGATACGGGTGGATTTCTTGATGAGTTACAAAATATCTATTTACCCATTGCAAATTAATGATTTTGCTCTTACACTTGTAAATAAAAATAAAATGTGCTAGTTTGGTTATATCATTGAGCTTTAGTAGGTTTAGCTCTTTAAATAATGCACTAGAGTGATCAAGGAAATCAGCATCAGATAATAACCTTATTGCTCGTTTTTGGATGACAAAGATACCATTTAATGCGTTGTTAGCGGAGTTTCCCCAAACAAGGGTGCAGTATGTTATATAAGGAAGAACAAGAGTATGATAAAGAGTCAATAAAACTTGTTTAGGGACTACATTTCTAAGTTTAAACATTATAGCAACGCTCCTTGAAATCTTTTTCGCGATATAATTTACATGATCACTCCATTGCAAATTCTTATCTAGCATTACACCAAGAAATTTTGTTACAGTACACTCCTTTATGGTGATTTCATTAACATTGAGTTCATCAAGATATACATTTCTTTTATTAGTAAAAATCATGAAATTTGTTTTACTGGTATTTAGGAAGAGTTTATTCGTGGTCAACCATTTCATTACACTGATGAATTCTGAATGAAATATATTCTTAGCTGTATTAACATCTTTGCAAGAAAAGGAGAGAGTTGTATCATCTGCAAACATTATGAAGTTCAGTATATCAGATGAACGTGGAAGGTCATTTATATATAATAAAAATAACAGTGGACCCAGCACTGAGCCCTGTGGCACACCATGTTTAACAAGCGCTTTAGTGGAGCAAACCTTATTTACTGATACAAAATTATATCTATCGGACAAATAACTTTTAAACCAATCACTGATTGCCCCTCTAAAGCAGTAACAATACAATTTATTAAGTAATATTATGGTCTATTACATCAAACGCCTTACTCAAATCCATAAATATTGACATCATTATTTCTTTGTTCTCCTTAGCTATATTTACATTTTCCATAAGATTTAAAATAGCCATTTCCGTTGTTCTATTATTACGGAAGCCATATTGATTTGGAGATAATAAATTGTAAGATTCTAAATATCGCTGCATTCTACTTTTTACAATTTTTTCGAAAACTTTGCTGAACACAGATAATGAACACACCGGCCTGTAATTTGTTGCTAGTGTAGGATCACCCCCTTTAAAAAGGGGTGTTATACAACCAGTTTTTAGCATTGATGGGAATATTCCTTTGGAAATACTGTGATTGATAATTTTAGCCAAAGTTACAGATATCTTATCTTTAACAAGTTTCAATATAGGTACAGGAATGTTATGAATGTTATTTTTTGTATTTTTTAATTTACCAATAATATTCTGGACCTCAGTAGAGGTAGCAGGAACAAAGAAAATGAATTTAGTGGGCTGGGTGGCATATATTCTAGAGGTGAGTGATCATTATTTATTAATTGTGAGCGAAGCTTATCCGCTAATGACATCCTCAGGAACACTAACGTACATAAAGAGTTCAAGACTATATATAGGTTACAAAAGAAAAGTATATATATATATATATATATATATAATATATATATATTATATATAGTCTAGAAATAAGACATTGTGGGAGGAGCATACACATTTTTAAGGAAAACTCCCAATTTTAGCACTTTGCTCGAATTGAACACAAGCTCAAATGAATTGTTTACAACCAGTTTTATAGATAATACCTAAATGATATATAGGTCACAAAAAAATTACATAAAAATAGAAGAACAATTAAAGAAATAAAATAAAAATAAAATGAAAAATATAAAAATTGTAAGAGGAGCATACAAATTCAAGCTCAAATGGATTATTTACAACCTATTTTATGGATAATGCCTAAATAATATATGTCACAAAAATAAAAATAAAGAAATAAAAATAAAAATTAATTGAAAAAATAAAAATAAAAATAAAAATTGTAAGAGGAGCATACAAATTTATAAGGGAAGAATTACCAAAGATTTAGCACTCTGCCCTTCTTGTTTAAATCTCTTCTGAACGAATTTAAAACAACGGGGGTCGAGTTGAAAGAGACCTTTGTTCATGTTAAAGTTATTTGTAATTTGAATAACAGCAGACTCAAGAATATTTCTATTAACAATGTTGCTAGAATGAAACAAAACTGAAGCATTATTCCAATCAATACAATGGGATAATTCTGACAAATGGACAAAAAGAGCACTGGACGACTGTCCCGTTCTAACGGAATATTGATGCTGTTTTACACACGTGTGCAAATCCTTTCCCGTCTGACCAATGTAAAAGGAATCACATTGTTTACAACCAATTTTATAGATAATGCCTGAATTATTGGTAGGGCTATTTTTTAGTATGATATTTTTCACAATATTGTTATATGAAAATACTACATTAATATCCAAAAGTTTAAGTACATTAGCAATGCCTAAAAAGCCTGGGAAAAATATAAGTACTAAAATATTCTTTGATAAAGTGCGAGAGTTATTATTCACACGATAGAAGGTTCGTTTTACCATGTTAAGTCAAGATTCCAGAAACGCAGGTGGGTAGCACAGATCATTTCCAATACCGTCTTAACAAGGCAAAACGAACCTTCTATCGTGTGAATAACTCGCACTTTGTCAAAGAATATTTTAGTACTTCCATTTTCCCGGGCTTTTTAGGCATTGCCACTGTACTTAAACGTTTGGATATTAATGTAGTATTTTCATATAACAATATTGTGAAAAATATCATAGTAAAAAATAGCCATACCAATAATTCAGGCATTATCTATAAAATTGGTTGTAAACAATGTGATTCCTTTTACATTGGTTAGACGGGAAAGGATTTGCACACGCGTGTAAAACAGCATCAATATTCCGTTAGAACGGGACAGTCATCCAGTGTTCTTTTTGTCCATTTGTCAGAATTATCCCATTGTATTGATTGGAATAATGCTTCAGTTTTGTTTCATTCTAGCAACATTGTCAATAGAAATATTCTTGAGTCTGCTGTTATTCAAATTACAAATAACTTTAACATGAGCAAAGGTCTTTTTCAACTCGATCCCGTTGTTTTGAATTCGTTCAGAAGAGATTTAAACAAGAAGGGCAGAGCGCTAAATCTTTGATAATTCTTCCCTTATAAATTTGTATGTTCCTCTTACAATTTTTATATTTTTAATTTTATTTTTATTTTATTTCTTTAATTGTTCTTCTATTTATATATATTTTTTGTGACCTATATATCATTTAGGTATTATCTATAAAACTGGTTGTAAACAATTCATTTGAGCTTGTGTTGAATTCGAGCAAAGTGCTAAAATTGGGAGTTTTCCTTAAAAATGTGTATGCTCCTCCCATAATTTCTTATTTCTATACTATACATATATATATACTTTTTTCTTCTTTTTTTTGTAACCTATATATAGTCTTGAACTCTTTATGTACTTTAGAGTTCCTGAGGATGTCATTAGACGAAAGCGCTTGAGCACCACTCTGTGTTTCCTTTCCTTCGTGGTTTTATTCATCATAAATATTTTTCACGTGTTACTTTCGTGAAATAATTTTAATATATATATATATATATATATATATATAAAATATTGGATCTTGGAATGCTGCTGGGGTTCCATAAACATCTCCGAACCTCTATAGACGTATGGGGTTTACCCCTAAAATTTTGGAATATCAACGGAAGTTCTATTTTCCCCATACCTCCAAATCACGTGTTCATTAACTTCGGCGACATCATCATCTTCTCCTTTGTCGTCGTGAACAAGTTACCCACAAAATATATATGTATATGTTACTTTTTTATTCAAATACATGATTTTTATACGTATTCAAGCTGTAACTTTGGTTCCACACTTAATCTTTGAAGAGGTGAGTAGAAATATATACATGAAGCTCTTCGGAACAATTCTTTCCTTTCACACACAACCTACCCCCACACCTACACACCTACAGCCACTCCCCCCCCTTCACACACACACACACACACACATATATATATATAGTGTGTGTGTGTGTGTGTGTGTGTACATATATATATATAAACCTTTGAATGGAAACTTAATCCACGGGCTTATGGTCTTAATTGCTTATATTTCTGCAATGAGTGTAACTCTATTAAATTGATGAAACACGACGATATTTAGATGCGCTTTACAGACTCTAATACTTTGTGAATTAATTGTACACCAATTTTACATTTACTTTTTATCAAAAACAGTTACATTTTTTTGCTTACATCTTTTCCAAAGAATAAAAAGTATTTCGGCTATTGGATGATGATTTTAACTTGGGTATCACCTATAATGGAGGCCAACAATGGCTTTTTTAGCTACAATTTGCGCAGAGGGTCTAAAGCGATCCATTACCAAATATCTTTGGGGGATCATTCTACCAAAGAACTAGAGGAGAGGCGACAGTCCAGATGGGATATGGCCCTTATGCGTCACTTGAGAGGTGGATGAGCTGAACACGCAACAACACGCTTGTACGACAGACAGACAGACAGACAGACAGACAGACAGACAGAATGTAAGGAAACATTTCGAGAGGACTGGAAGGAAAAATGTTTTAATTTATTACAGACAATAAAAGTAACGTCCCTAATTAACAGTACGGGGCACTTAAAAGATGGCACAGTGCCACAGGGATGAAATTATTTAATAATACTCATGCGTTGACCATCGTTTCCTCAAGGAAACCATTTTGTTAAAAACATTTTACCGTCTCCAAATGGAATACTTTCCTCGTATCTTCAGTAATGAAAGCAAAATTATATACAAACTTTCTTCAACGACTATATATATATATATACATATATATATATATATATATATATATATATATATATATATACAGGTGTGTGTATATAACATATGAATATAGGAAGTTTTGTTCTCTCATATATAGATACGATAATTACAGTCTACGATACCGTACATTTCTACCTATTATCATTCCTTGTTTTTAATTAATTTTTGAAATAAATTAAATTCAAACCATCTCTTCACCTTGTCTTTAATTAGTTCAATGTAAAAAACAAGATTCTGAATTTAATTTTACAGAATGGTGTCAACACCTTTTATAATTAATGTTTTTCCTCTCTACAGTATTTTTTTTTCAGTTATTCATTTCATTCCATATTGCAGAGAAAGGGGGACAAAAATATTATTATAACCTGTTTTCCGTAGTTTTAAATTCAATATAAAACGTTCTCTTTTCAGTTCACTAAATATTAAATGATTTTTTTGTTCTTTTTTTTCTTTTTTTATTAATATTTTCTTCTATTCATTTTGAAAATATTTTTTTTCTTTATATTTTCGTTCCTTTTCAAAAAAAATTTTTCAAAGAAAAGGTGTCGGAATAAAAATATTTATTATAAGGTTGGTTCTTTCCATCAGGCTGTATAGTAAATCTCTCTCTCTCTTTCTCTCTCTCTTTCTCTCTCTCTCTCTTTCTCTTTTCTCTCTCTCTCTCCGTCTTTATCGCTCTCTCTCTGGTACTATTTTTTTGTATTATATATTTTTTTTATTTACATAAGATAATGACCATCCGTATATATATATGTGTATACTCGAGTCGCACAAATGGGTTCACAACACTGTTAAGTCGTTAGAAGTTATTTTGGACCAATTTGTAGAACCATCCTACGAGAGATTCCCCAGGCCCTCCCCCCCCCCTCCCTCTTTTTTAGGGTCTCTACCGAATGGTTCAACTTGAGCCAAAATTAGTTCTCTGCTAAAACTGCTCGGGAGACACCAGCTCAACCCATCTCATATCTGCCTCGGCTCGTAATAGGCTCAATATATCACCAAGCACAGACTCATAACTTACAAATTGGTCCGTTTGGCCAAATTAGAAGGAGCAAGACACATATGTCTATCCATTTGTTAAGTTGTCCTAAATTTTGCAAAGCCTATTCCTCATCCCTTATGAATAAACATAATTATTCATGTTTTTGGAGTCCCACAGGAATGCAAATTTTTACTTCGTTTTTTTGTTTTTTGTGACTTTTCATTTCGGTTTGCTTGCTAATATTTTAATGCTGTCAAATGGAAATTGCGAAATAAATTTGAATAAGTAATGTTTAAATCACACACACATATACACACACACACACACACACACACACACACACACCGAGAGAGAGAGAGAGAGAGAGAAGAGAGAGAGAGAGAGAGAGAGAATGTATATACACACAGATAGACGGACAAAGTGATATATATATATATGAAAATAAACCCACAGTGGAAGTTTCCTAAAGTCTATTCATTCGTTTCCAAAAATTCAATTGATATTTATAATCCTAAACTATTATACCATTCTATAAAATTATTTAGGATTCTCTTCAACCTTCATTTCTAGTAATCAAAGATGGAACGTTCTGAGGAGAAACATACAACTCCGGATCCAAAAAATAGAAGAATAGCGAGTATCTGTGACGTCATTATGATAAAAAAACACCTCCCTGTGCCAGTTTTGAAAAAAATAAAAATTAAAATATAATGAAAAGCTAATGTATAGCGACATACGAAAATATTAGAATATCTTGTCAGGTGTTATAAAAAATAGAATAAATTCATTATGTTTATTAAGTACACACTAACGCACTTTCCGTAAATTTGACCGATCGCTTCAGACAACTTTCCTGATACATTTCAGACTTTTTTCGCCGAACTCGCGGACCTCTGTAACTAAATGACACAAAATTTTGATTCGTCTGAAAAAAGCACGTTTTGCTACTCGTCTGCAGTCCATGCAACTCTTTCTTTGCACCAGGATAGTCGTCTTATCTTTTGCTTTGCAGTTAACATCGGCTTAATTTTCGGTTTTCGTGACCGAAATCCCATTTCATAAAGGCAGCGAATGTGTTAGTGTAGGGTTGCATGAATGCAAATGGTGTGGGGTCGCTTCCATTTGTAAACAGAACTGTTAATAGTCACGTTCATCAAGAAACCTTACAATACTTCATGCTGGAGTCTGCAGAACAGATGGATGGAGAAGAATCATTTATTTTTCAACGTGGCCTGGCTCCAGCTCATGCGACTCGCGCAACATCTGCGTGGTTTGATGCTCATGAAATTGAAATACTACCATGGCCAGCTAATTCTCCCGATCTTAATCCATCAGAAAATTTTTGGAATATTGCTAAGCAGAAGATCTAAAAGCGTAAACCAGAAACACTTGGCGAACTGAAGAGGTGTTTGATGACAACCTGGCAACCGATAACTGCAGAAGAGTGCAAGAGGCTTGTCGAATCGATGCCACGTCGATTGGAAGCCGTAATCAGAGCTAAGGGCGGACTAACTAAACACTAAGACGCAGAGTTAAAAAGTCTTTGATAAAGGTTTAAGATATTGGCAGCACTCAATAAACATAATGAATTTATTCTATCTTTTTGTAATACCCGACAAGATATTTTAGCATTTGGTATGTCGCTATGCATTAACTTTTAATAAGGTTTTTGCTACATACCTTTTTAAACTGGCACACAGAGGTCTCTTTTTATCATAATGACGTCACAGATACTCGCTATTCTTCGTGAAGGAATATAACTTAAAAGTATTATCAAGGCCATGAGCGCATTTGAGACGGTATTCTATTTTTTTGGGAGTTGTATACCATCTGAAAGCACTTATCACGCAAACAGGACGCTAAAAGAGCCTAACAAACAGAAACTAATATAAATTAGCCTAAAACAGTGACTCCTAATAGCTAGGACACGACTAACAAGGAACATCCTTTATCCTGATGGAGGAAAAAGCGTTATTGTTTTATATTAAAGGGAACATACTCTTATAATTTCATTTCTTGTATGTCTTTTCCATATATATATATATATATATATATATATATATATATTGTGGCGATCGATGAATCTAGGGAAAATAGGAGCTCTAAATGTTACCATAGTAACAAGTGACAAGTAACCCTGTCTCTGTATGTTTTCTGCTATCCTAGCTCAATGTTATACGACATAGGAGACCAACCGCTTGAAGTGGGATTTAAACCATTGGTCAGTACATCATCTAAACACCGAGAATGGTCACCCATCCAACTACTAACCAGATGCAACGTTGCTTACATCACTGATCGAACTGGAAGTGGTGTTGCCACTGGCCACGACGAAGCCTCTGTCACTGGGTACAAAGAAGTAACAATTACACAGCATAATGAACCTGTTAATATGAACACTGAAGCGTATTTTATTAATTCACTGTATAATTTTAACGACTACATATTACATTATTCGATAGATAGCTCGTTAGATAAATTTATGCATAGATACATATATACAAGCACACATACATACATGCATGCATACTACTAAATGCATACATAGTGTGTATATACTATCAAAACTATTGAAAGTGGTGTTCTTCAGGGTTCTGTCCTATCACTCCCTCTTTTCCTTTTACTTATCAATGATTTTTTAAGACGCACGTCCTGTCTTATTCACTCCTGTGCCGATGATTCCACTCTTCACTTTTCCACCCGTTTCATAAGGCGTCCCTTTCAACAGTCACTCCATGATTCGCGTGGAACAGTTATGATGCACCTGATCTCTGATCTTTCTACTATATCTGATTGGGGCAGAGAAAACCTTTTGGTTTTCAATTCCTCAGAAACTCAGTTCTTTCATCTGTCTACTCGTCACAATCTTCCACACGACTATCCCCTTACCTTCAACAATACACAACTCAATCCTTCCTCTTCTCTTGACATTCCTGGAGTTTCCTTTTCTCGTGATCTTTTCTGGAAAGATCACATATACTCTCTTTCCAAAACAGCTTCTAAGAGGTTAGGTGTATTGTACCGGCTCCACAGTTTCTTCACCCCCACTCAGTTGCTGTCTCTGTACAGGGGTCTTGTCCACCCCTGTATGGAGTACGCTTCTCATGTGTTGGGGTGGCTCAACCCACGCAGCCCTATTTGACTGAGTGGGATCAAAGGCTTTTCGTCTCATCAATTCCCCGCCTCTTATGACTGTCTTCACTCCCTCTCTCTTCGCCGCAATGTTGCCCCACTCTCTCCTTACTGTCGCTATTATAACGGACACTGCTCTTCTGAGCTTTCTAACTGCATGCCTCCTCCTTTAATGAGAGCACGTAGCAGCAGACTTTCCACACATTCTCATTCCTTTCTGTCCATCTCTCTACGTAAAGGTTAATCGGTATTTTCAATTTTTCATCTACTTAACCTGTGAACTCTGGGACAATCTTCCTCAATCCACCTTTTTCCCTGTCTATGACCTCCAGTCTTTCAAACGCAGAGTGTCCAGGCATCTCAAAAACCTGGACCTTGATTTTGGTTCTCTTCTTCCTCTATGGGGGGGGGGACATTTTTATGGGCATTTGCCCTTGGCCCCTCCTTCCTGCTTTAAAAAAGTACATACGTGCCTATGAGCATCATCACTGTCGACTCCTTTTATCGGATAGAAGTTTGCATATTATTCGTTCAAAGGCTTTAAAATATTTTAATTTGAAAAGTTTTCATTCATTGTCAAAATCACGTCTGCGGCAAATCTTTAATGAAGTAAGTGAGGAACCTCTTGTGGTGCAATTCTCCTGTTGGGGACTGGAAAGTTTTGATCGGTTATGATATCTGAAAAGGAAATCCTGTTGGTCTCAACTTTGAGAGAGGTTAATAGGGAGTTGAGTGGATGGTTGAATTATTATATATTATTATTATTATTATATTATATTATTATTAACTAGGCGTAACGAAGGTGACCAAATCGCAGCTTGCGACACGCGTAAAATTTCGAGCAGTTCAAGTGCGACTATTGTAAAAGGAAAAAAAGAGGCAAAAATAATATGTAAAACGTCTTTTGTATTTTTATTATTTGTATTTAATCGTGTTTACTACTTTCAAATTTCTTCTTTTCATCAATGTTTGTCTTTGAAAAGAAGATATTTGGGGCTAGACCACGCATGCGTTAAAAGACGCTTGTTTCTTGTGATTCTCACCAAATGATGGTTTTCGTATATGGCTCGTACGGTTAGGAACTTTGACAACTTCTGCAGTATATCAAAACCGCAGCCGCCGCTATCAAGATTTCGTAACGTCCAAAGTAACAGGACGCTTTTATGTTATGACCTGAAAACTTAGAAGTTTATCGACAATTGTGTTCATTTCGTTATAATGTATTTGTAAGATAAAGATTTTAGCATAAAAATTTTCTTTTTACATCATTTTTAATGCATTTAAACGACACTAAATTTAATTCCGGTAAAATTACAGTAAATCCATAACATCAATCTTTTTACAAAGCAACTTTAGAGTTGATCAATATTCGTGGAATTTGGTATAGGATATACATGATGAATTTACTCGTAAGGCCTGTTTTTACGTGTTGTGCGTTGAACGAGTTGTATACATTGTTAAACATACATCGTACATTTGGTGCTCATGATATATTTACCCAGGATCCGATGATTAAACCATCATTTCAAAATCATGGATTTTGCAAATAGGGTATTTCATAATATCATCACAAATTTTCGTCAAACAAATAAACAGGAAACGAATCATCTGCTAGAATGAACATTAGTGGTCAGAGAACGAAACCAAATAATCCTCGCTTACCAAGCGAGGTTTATATATTCTACGCATGAGGCTTGTAGACAGCAAATCATGTCAGTTTGTTTAAACGAACAGCTCAATATTATCTGCATGAAGTTGCCTATACAATAAACGTGTGGCCCTTTTCACCCATTGTTTCAACAAGGTGCTTTATAGTTGTTCAAATTGTTACACCTTCGAAAGAGACAAAATGAACTACCACAAATTACAAAGCAATTCAAATTGGATATTAAATTGGGTTAAGTTTTGCCTAGCAACCAGACGTTGCTAGGAACATTTCTATGGAGTAATTAATCTTTAATTGACGTAGAAATTAAACTTGTGTACTTATACTGTACAATGCTTGTACACTACATGATGACATAAGATTTGTTGCGAATAACTTAACCCTTATTTAGAATAGTTCTTAGCAATGGCTGGTTACTAGGAAATTAATTATAATGGAAGTGTCCTATTTGGTTATTAGTTATTCTGTGAAGCTACAACGCTCTAAATCAGGTATGCTTAGGACGTCGATCGCGGTCGACCGCTGGGCCGTTAATTCGTTTCAAGCTGACCGCGGAAATTTTCAAAACTTACCATATGCTTAACCTAGGGTTAACACCTCTCTAGGTAACGACAGAAAGATCACATCGCTTGCGCTTGAACCTGTTTGTATTCGTATTCCTGAAGTCGTCCATTTATTTTTTTTAATTATACACTGATTTTGTTGAGATTGTACCAGTTGGCAATGCTCACTTTCTTCTAACACGTTTCGCGAATGTTCATTGAATTGCGTTACAAATTCTTACGGTACACAAGTTGTCGGTTTTACGCGCTGTGGGTAACGGACATATCAAACTTGCCAACACCACAGTCATTCCGCAAACCGACAACCATTATTACAGAGTAATCAGTAGCCTGAAGGTTGTTGCAAAGAAAACAAGCATGCGTGTTCTGAGCCTGAGCCTTTATAGAAAAAATTACTCCAAAGTTAGGTTTCGAGTGAATTTTTCAATTAAAATTTTAATCATGAGTGTCAGACCAAATAACAAAAAAACAAACTCTTATCACTTTCACTGTGAGTAAGAGGAAGATTAATTTTCACAATGGTGAATTCAAAGTGCGTGGGTTTGATTTACCATTCAACCGTAGCTGTTGCTAAGAAAGAAAATGCTAAGAGGCATTTCAAAACTGTTCACAAGAAATATGAGAGCGGCTTTCCAGCCAAAGTGAACTGCGCAAGACGAAGATCAAGGAATTGAAGTCTGAACTTGCTCTCCAATAAGCCATATTTACTAGGCCCATTGAGAACTCAAAGACAGCCACACGTGAGTCACGTGTTAGCTAAGCGCAAGAAACCGTTCGAGGATGGAGACATGGTAAAAGATGCATTTTTGGAGGCAGCAGGTACCTCTTTGAATCAACGTTCTCAAACATGAAAATCATCAAGTCCGAGTACCAGTACACTCTAACAGATAATCATCTGGATGCCTGCCTGAGGCTAGCAATCAGCAACTATATATAATCCAAACTTTGCACAGCTTGTTGACGCCATGCAGTGTAGAACATCTAAATAAAAAAAATCATCTACGTCTATTTGATAATGTAAGAACCAAAGAGTATCTTATTATTCCGTAATTATTATTTAAATAAATGTATTTTGCAGGAATAAAGAAAATATATTGGTGTACAATTTTTTTTTTGGGTCAATTTCATCGGTTAGGATGAGACTGGCAAAAGTAGATCTTAGGTACCTAAAGTCTGAGCACCCCTACTCGAAATGGTACTAGACGCATGTCCATTGTGGTTAAAAATAT
This sequence comes from Bathynomus jamesi, assembly GCA_023014485.1. Lineage (NCBI taxonomy): Eukaryota > Metazoa > Arthropoda > Malacostraca > Isopoda > Cirolanidae > Bathynomus > Bathynomus jamesi. The sequence goes on along the minus strand of JAJOZX010000278.1, from coordinate 815,657 downwards.
TTTGAAATTGTTCTGTAGTTTATTTAGTGTCCATATTTATAGGTTATCTCGAAAAGAGGAGAAAACAGTTATTATATTTGTGTATTTATTTATTTATTCCATGTAGAATAAGGTCTTCTAAGTATCTGAATCCTGAGTCTAGCCTTTGAACTAGGCATCTTGGATCACTTGAAGATCAGGGCCCACAGCCTTCTTTAGTTAGCTTTATAAGGCTAGCTAACGAAAATACAACGACCTAACCTAACCAATCGTGAAAAGCGTACAGTTGACCTAACGATTGGTTAGGTTAGGTCGTGATATTTTCGTTAGTTAGCCTTATAAAGCTAACTAAAGAAGTCTGGGAGCCCTGATCTTCAGGTGATCCGGCATCTTAATATACAGTAGGCCAACGTTAGGTTCAATGTCTAACTTAGACAGCTTATACTTGAGAAAAGACATTGATAAACTAGAAAATATTCAAGCTAGTGCAACCAAAATGAATCCAGAACTGAGAAGTAAAATATTTGAGGAAAAATTAGCTGAAATAGACATGTATTCATTTGAAAAGCGTCCACTTACTGTAAAGGAGAACTAATTCGAGTATTTAAAACATGTGACTTTGATAATGTAAATTACAGAAAGTTATTTGATAGGGATGTATAGTCAATTATAAGAAGAAATGGATATAAATTGAAAGTCAAAAGTCATTAAGAATAATGCTGAGAGGCAATTCTTTTCAAATAAACTTATGCTTAAACTTAAACTCCTTAAACGTCCATGCATTAGACACTTCATTGTTAGACAATTCATTAAACATTTCATTAAACATTTCAGATTAATCTTTTCAGCTGTTTAAAAAATAGGGACAATTTAGAGATCTTTTCGATTTGGCTGACGGCTACAGATTTTTATGAAACTTAGCAAATCAATTATTTACAAATTTTATCCTAAGGAAATGTCTAATTCCTAACGTAACTTAACTAAACCTAACCTAACCTACCTAACCTAACTTAACCTAACCAACCTAACCTACTTAACCTAACCTACCTAACCTCACCTAAATTAACTTACGTTTCCTTAGGATAAAATATGTAAATAAATTATTTGCTAATTTTCTTAAAAATCTGCAGCAGTCCACCAAACAGAAAAGGCCCCAATTTAGATATTTCAACTGACTTACTGAAATGTTTAATAAAATGTTTAATTACTGTGAAATGTCTAACGAATTAGACATTTCAAAATTCACAAAATTGGAACAATGAAATGTCTAATGAAACATCTTCTACTTAAAGCGGAATCATTGTCAACTAAACTGCGTGTGTGTCAGGGTTAAAAAGCGCCAGGTCTATGTGTATGTCTATGTCGACTTGGCACTTTTTAACCCTAATGCCCTTTATATGAACTGTTCTGAACGCATCTGAAAGAAATGTAATTGTCATCAGCGGAAAAATGTATTATCACCAAAACTAAAGTTATGCATTTCCATCCCAAAGTCTCTACTCAGTCAATTAATATTAATTTCAAAATGAGATGTAAGCCAATAGAGCAAGTATAAGAACTTTAAGTACAGGGTGTCCGAGAATTATCTGTACAATTTTTGGCTGTTATTAAAAGTCAACCATCAAGTGTAGAAATTCCAGTGTTGTCCCATTTTACAGAGAATCTCATTAAGTTCTTTCTGATACCACGTTTTGACAAGTTTTTTTAGAAATGTACGCGGGTGACAGACATTGATGATTTAAAAGCAAGAATCACAGCTGCTATTGAGCGAATTGATGTGGATATACTGCAGCGTACATGGCAACATTTGGAGTATCGATTGGATGTTTTGCGAATCACTAATGGTGCACATATCGAATGTTTGTAACAACGTTACTTTAATAAAAGAAACTTTTGAAAATACAGATTCTAAATAATATTGTTTAAGAATTGTACGTGTGTTATCAAGAATTTTATTAAAAGATGAAATTGTACAGATAATGTTCGGACACACTGGAATTTCTAAAACACTTGTCAAAACTTGGTATCAGAAAAAACTTAATGAGATTCTCTGTAAAATGGGACAACACTGGAATTTCTACACTTCATGATTGACTTTTAATAACAGCCAAACATTGTACAGATAATTCTCGGACACCCTGTATTTCAAACAAATTATCACCACCTCCTTGACTGATAACCCACATATCAGAAAACAATATCAAAGGTCCTGTGAAAACAGAATTGTAAAGGACTTCAGACTCTGTACTACTGGAACTAAAAATACTCTCTTTCTTACTTTGTGCACTAATAAAGTTTATGGGCAGTAACTTTGGCCTAATTATAAAAAAAAAGTTCTGGCTGGCAGGAGCCTTAATTTACTTTATAACAGATCTTTAAGGCTGCTGCATAAGTTATTTCCAAAATGCGCAGCTTCGCAAATATTTGCCAAACGTAATATCTGGAGCTTCCCGGAGGTAACAAGACGTTCTCATTGCAGTCTGATTTAACGCAATGAATTCAAAACTCGATCAACCCAATTATCCAAGCTACTCATCAGTCCTTCCATACGTCATCTAAGCTATGGACGTCATGGTATAAAAACGTTTGTCTGTAACTTCACTTAATGTCGTAATTGCTATTTTTCATTACTTGTATTTTAATTTTAGTTTCATTTTATTGTGAGTTTTTATTATTACAAATATGGACTATTGTTCTGACAACAAAATTTTTCATTTTCATTCATTCATATAACATTTATTTTGCTTCCGCCCGAACTGTTCATTCTGACGAAGTTCAACCTTGTTACCCCACCTTAGACCTACGACTTAACGTGCAATTCGAACCAACCATTTTTTTAACGGAAAAATGAATAGCTGCGTGAGCTGAGCGCTGCCTGCTCTCGCCGGGAATCGAATCCGGGACCGGTAGATTTGTAGTCAGCGATGCTAACCATATTATATATATATATATATATATATATATATATATACACACACACTAGGTCTTGTTCCTAGGAACCTCAGTTTAATGATAAATAAGACGACTAAAGCTTGCATCATGCTTCGATAACTTACTGCAAACAAGGTAAAATTTTTACACTACTCAAACCAAACAAAAATCCAACAGAACCAGTTTCCTATAGACCCATTACTTTACTCTGCACACCTTCCAAAGTAACAGAAAGACTAATCTTACAAATCACCAACCCACACATACCACTATCGCCTACTCAACATGGATTTAGACCTCACCACTCAACCACGACATTAGTCACTAACCTCACGCAGCACATCATGGATGGCATCAACTCCAGACGACCAGCTCAACGTACACTATTAGCAACAATAGACATTAGTAAAGCATTTCATGCTATCCCACGCTTCCTTCTCATAAACAAAATATTCAACACAAACATGCACAATAACACCAAAAGGTGGCTGAGCAACTATCTTTCAGGAAGATACTCACATGTCACATTTAATGGCAAGTCATCCAAAAACAAGCTTTTTCCGAACGGGGTCCCTCAAGGCTCTGTTCTCTCACCAACACTCTTCAACTTATACATGCATGACATTCCAACACCCATAGATAACATAGATAACAAGCCTACCTTATCATCATATGCAGATGACATTACTCTAACATCCACCCACAACAACGTCGACACCGCTACAAATAACCTACAAACATGCATAAACAGTATACAAGACTGGCTCACACACAATAGACTCAAAAGTAGCGCCCACAAAATCAACCATCACCTTGCTAACAAGCAACACAAAAGAACACCAGATAACTCCACAGATTATACTAAACAACACCAACATTCCACACACTCACAGGACCAAAATACTTGAGGTCACATACAACACATCATTATCTTTTGCAAACCACTTTCAGGACATTAAAAACAAATGTACGTCAAGACTTAACACACTTAGGGTACTAACAGGCACAAACTTTGGACACCAGTAGGAAACAACATCACTCATATACAAACAATATATTCGTTCAGTTATGGACTATGTTAGCCCATGCTGGGCACCCATTATCTCAAACACACACATAAACACCTTACAGACAATACAAAACAACGCACTTCGTATCATTACAGGATGCACTCAAACAACACCAATAGAATACCTGCACACAGAAACAAAAATACTGAAAGTTAGAGAACATTTAGACATGAGGGGAACACAATTCATGGCAGCAGCGACAACTAACCCACAACACCCTTGTCACTACATGTACAATCATGCACCAACACCTCGCACTATTAAGGTAACACCAGAGAGACATTAGAACCAAACACTCCATTCCATACCACGCCCCACAGACATCCAGTACAGAAAACACATACACACAGAGCTGGGCAATAAATACATTGAATGTATTTAAATACTAAATACTAAATACATGGGAGAAATGTATTTAAATACTAAATACTAAATACATTTTACGAATGTATTTAGATACTAAATACAAAATACATCAATTGTATTTAAATACATTTGTAAATACATTTTAAATACATACAAATTTTAACATATGCATTCACTAATTCACTAAGCCATGACACGCACACGATAAAGAAATCAACCGCTTTCGACTAAGAGTGGCACACAACTGATTGAACTGACACGTTGAAACATGAACCATGCTGTACTACACTGTCGACGCGTCGTACTGTGCTAGTACAGAACGTGTATTAAACCAGTAAAAGTATTTACATTTTTATATTTTGAGTATTTAAATACATTGTATTTAAATACTCATTAAAGTATTTAAATACTGTATTTAAATACATGAAAAACAATGTATTTATAAATACAGTTCTAAATACACAAATGTATTTAAATACGTATTTAAATACAAATGTATTTAAATACTGCCCAGCTCTGCATACACACACACCTAACCTACAAAACACTGACACGACTCGGTCCGAATGCGGTCCTAGGTGCGAAGCCGCCACCCATTAACAGGTCAGAGACCAGCCTGAGCAGATCGGATCGAGTTAACTTAGCACGATTCCGATGTAGACATCACCCCAACTTACAGACATATAAACACAGACTAGACAACTCCACAGACGACACCTGCCACCTGTGCCAGGACACACCACAAACGATTGAACACATTATGACAGACTGTACCGCTCTAGTACAACATAGAACACAACACAACATCACTAGTGCGCTGAATCAGGGTGTGCTGATCGGCTAACCAACAACAACAACAACAACAACTTGATCACAGACATAGCAGACAATAACGGACAAAAGCGTTGATAAATACAACTTGCTAGAGGACGTGATAAGTTGTTGGTTGGTAAAATGTACTGACGGATATTAAGAAACAATACTCATTTTCAGATATAGACCGGATAAGCATCATACCGGCTTTCATAGTTTCAATATCCTTTAGTAAATTTTACCAACCAACCAATTTATCACGTCTTTCCAGCAAGTTGTATCTATCAAAATTTGTCCATTTTTCTCGGCTACATTTTATACTTTAATGTCTTGTATTTTTATTTGTCAATTCTTTGGCTATTCTTCCCCATCACCTATTTTAACATGTTAATTTTTGTAAATTTATTGTTTACTCTGGCAAAGATAAACAATAAACCCTTTTTAGGTTTTATTTATAATATTTATTGTTTTATAATTGCATTATTTTAACTTTATTACATAATAATAATTATTGTTTACTTGTTTTAATTTAATTTTATAGTGTTATAATTTTTTATTGTTTAAAATAGTTTTAATTTCCTATTTGTTTCTTAACTATATATATTAGGGTGTGACAGTTGCCCCAACTTTGTTCTACAATGCTGTTCAAAATTTTGGTGTTGCATATTGACATAAAAAATACCCACGTGCAATTGTTTGAAGATTCATGCATATTCGAGTGAGCACCAGCAATTTGAAAAATAGCGATTTTGCTTAGACGGCATACGCGCCTATATATGAGATTACACAACCATCATAAGGGATATTAACACAAATCATTTGCCTGTCTTAATTAAAAGCTGTTATCACTAACACAAAAAGTTAATCATTCTTATTCTCTCATGGTACATTAAGGGGTTTTATCATATATTCACAAGGTATTATTTCTCTAGAGCAAGAAACCATGATTTCTGTTCGGAAACAGATGATCGTTTGCGCTGATTAGGAACGCGGAGTCTGTCATTTTCAACTACTTGAAGGACTTCTTGAAAGCGCTCCTCATCCCTGGCAACATTAAGAAAGTCATGGCAAAGTTTTACACCACGCTCTGCAGCCTCATTGACGACCTGAAGCTTGTCCACAACCCGTTTCATGTTCAGGTAGTCGTCATGATCCGCCCATTCACTGGCTGGACTGTGGAGAAACTGATAGGGCATGCCTAAAATGGTGAAGAACCGGCTTGAGTCAGGCCCAATTAGGTCCACCAGGGCAGTGCCACTTCCTGGGACAGGGGGAAGATATGGCTTTCCATAGCCCCCATGATTGAGCCCCACTCTCTTAGTAACTTCAGTGCCTTCATGGCAAAGAAGGGCCTTCCTCATCTCCTCTTTTCTCCTTTCTTGTACTTGGGACGAGAACAAAGCCAGTGGGGCCAACTCCTCAGTTAGGTACCAAGTGTGTTTACCGAGTGTTCACACTCCCAATCGACCAGAAGTTGTTTGGTTGCTGTTGATATCAAGTCTCCTTGAACCAGGCCAGCTTTTTGAGTCAAATGCGGAAGAGGTGGGACTCCAAGAAGCTTTGTGCCATTGACACCAGACACAAGAATGGGCAGGCGGTCATCAGTGCCTTTGGAATCCAGCGTGTCCATAAGTTTACCATCCCAGTGCACCAGTACTTTGTCTGATGGTTGCCATTCATCCATGATTTTTAAACTTATTTCTGACACGATGGAAGCTCGGTATCGGTGGGCCGTCCTTGCATTTAGACTCAGCTTTGATGTATCTCCACCACATGCAGATACAAGGGAGTACACAATTGCACTCAGCTGGGTCGGCGAGATGTTGTTTCGAACACTGCATGAAACAAGTTCTGCCGACTTCAGAATATCATGGGGCACAAAAATTGAAACTCCCTCTTTCACTGTTCTCCGATGTTTTCTCTTTGGTTCAGCAGTGCTGGCCTCATCAATGTCATCGTCCTCATCAGAGCTAATAGGTGAATCAATATCAGCCTGTACATCCTCAGCATGATCACATTGCTCTCTCTCTTGTCGCTTCTCTTCTCGCATCTGCCTTTTCTGTCGCTTCTGAACCTTTTCTGTGAGTACTTTGTTTACCCCAGAGTAGGTAGCTACTCTGTCACTTAGCATGCTTTTCATAAAGAGTATGTCAGTATCGATGGCATCTTGTTCGGCCTGAGTTTTCCCCTTTTTCGCAGCCGCCATGTCTTTCAACAGTGTTCTTATAAAATTTCATCGTCAGGCTCAATTCTGATTTAAACTTCATAATTCCAGGATCATCAGCCCGTCTTCTATCCTCATTCTTTTTCATAAGCATCATGTAGTCTTTGTCATAGTAAGTTTTAATCACTCGGCCAATATTGTTCCTGCCTGTAATGGTCGGGACATTCGCCTTCTGGTAATGCAAAAGCACATTGTCAATGGTGGCAGATAAAGCCTGGTCCCAATGCATATCCCGAAGGTTTGCTAACAGATATAGTAAGACCTGCCTATTAGTTGGCAGTTTGCAGCCCTTTATTTCCTTTTCTTCTTTTCGGGGTACGGTGCCCAATAACATTCTGACATACTCATCATCTTGCCGTGTATCCATGATTAAATTCTCTATTCACAACATCAAATCACTGTCAAGGGAAAAGAAAAGAGCATCATTAAAATTAAATGCAATAAAATAATACGTGGAAAATTTGTGGGTCAGCGTTCCAGACCCGGAAATGAAAATCTGATAAAATGTGCTATTTTCACACTTATTTATGAAGTTCATAAGCTGAAATAGCAATACTTGCTGGTACGACGGTGCTAGCTCAAACATGCACCGATCTCCAAGAAAATTTACAGGGGTGTTTCCTAGATAAATACACAACACTAAAACTTTGAACAGCATTGTATGACCATTTTTTGATTTTTGGAGGGCAACGGTCACACCCTAATATATATATCCCCGCAAGGGGGTTCTAAGCTCGTGCTCTTGAGTGCTCTTTGTGCTCGTTTGTACGTGCTTGTTCCTGGAGGTTTCACGTGCGCCCTCCCGGCCCTAGCACCCAAGGATGATGGGGCTCGACCCTGCAGTCCTTGTCATCCTTGGTCTTTTTCCACTTCGACTGTCTCCTCCACCCTTTCTTTTTCCTCTGTCTTTCCTCTCACTTTTTCTTTGTTTTTCCGCCGAGATATGCCCTTTTAAATAGGGGCGAATCGGTTCTTCCCGAACTTATATATATATATATATATATATATATATATATATATATATATATATATATATATATATATATATATATATATATACTGTATATTAATAGGGTGGTCCTTATTTTCGAATGTCTGACTTATCATGCTCCCAACCTCTTATATGGTGGCAATTATCACAAAAATAATCCTAATAAAATATTTCTTGAAAATATCAATTTTTACAGGTGGCTCAAATGAACAGAAGTTTGCGTGCCAATTTGCCATTGCCCCCATATGCATGCCGGTTAAATATGAGAAGTGTTAACCCTCTTCAGATCGAGTTGTTTTTTACACAACTAATTAAAACTAGGTTTGTAACTAGTTCCTGAAATTAGATCACTACGGGGCTCCACTGTACTATCTCAAGATGTTTTTCAATAACATGACATGAAATTCAATAAAAAAAATGTTTAGCATCTTTGTAATTTAGCATTAATATGCACAATTCTACTATTTGTTGTAGGTGATAGATGGCATCCCATTACTCGTGGTATGTATGCGGTGCCTGACATACAGCGCAATGCACTACAGTTCAGTGTCTCTCTTGCTGCTAGGTGGATACGAGTGTTGTGTAGCTGCTGGCACTTTACAAGCGTATCTGCTCAGTGCTTAGCTGAGATAATAGGGTTAAGCGTTCATCAACCTTTGAACTTTGTTTTGCAATTTGATTAATATTTTAGGAATAGTGAATCGAAATAACTTCGGTATTATTTAGCAAATTGTATTGTAATGATGGCAAAACACACGAGATCAAGCAATGCTGCGCTTTACCTTGTGGACAAAACGTCGGAGAAGCTGACAGGGCAAAAGCTCCCATCCATCGGAGAGGTCCTTGCAGTCTTCCTCCACAATCATCTTTCGCTTCATAAACCAATTCGTGAAGCAGCCACTGATGTGATGAATGAAATTTTGAAGTTTTGGGCCCGCGCTCGAGTCCCCATAAAACGGAAAGATCACATTATTGGAAAAATAATGAAGTTAAACAAAGAATGGCAACTGCTTCGAAAAAACAAGAACCAGCGTTCAGAAACCCAAATCAGGAAGGAAGAAGAGTTCAAATCTCAGATGGAGAACCTTTTCGACATCGCTCATGAAAATGCTATTCAAATGATCAAAAACGAAGAGGATCGCCAATTCCTGCTAGCCCAACGAGAGCCAGGCAGACGTGGGACGATGGGTTCTGTGGATACCGTACTGTCAAAAACGGAGCAAAAAGTTGCAAACAGAAAAGCAGCTCAAGACATGCAGCTACGGAAAGCCAAAGAAGAAGTGGAAGCATCCTGTTCTATTGGAACGCTAGCGTCATCAAGTAGCAGTAACGAACATTCTTCAGAAGATGAACCACAAGAAACCTGTGGTGGTGAGCCTCTTCCAAAACGAAGCCGTGGAGTGAATAACATTTTGACTCCGGCACTTACTTCAGCTTTAGACCGTTCTTTAATCAGTGACAGAAAGGCAACAATTGTAATAGCGGAAACTGCCCGCAGTGTGGGACATGACTTGAGAAAACTGGCCATTAATTGGTCATCAGTGAAGCGAGCTCGGGAGCGTCATCGTGCCAAGACAGCAGAAACTTTGAAAAAAAAAGTAGCAGACGATGTTCCCTTGATTATTCACTGGGATGGCAAACTCCTAGTGAACCTCACAGGGAAAGAGCGTGTGGACCGGCTCTCTGTTCTAGTGTCTGGACTGGGAGTGCAACAGCTTCTTGGAGTCCCCAAAATTTCGTCTGGTACTGGAGAACATCAAGCACAGGCCGTACGGGATAAGCTGCAGGAATGGGAATTGAGTGACAGAGTTGTTGGAATGAGTTTTGACACTACCGCATCAAATACGGGACATCACTCCGGGGCTTGCGTCCTCTTAGAACAAAAACTTGGAAGAGATCTCCTCTACTTGCCATGCAGACATCACATCATGGAACTTGTTTTAGGTGCAGCTTTCCAGGGCTGCATGGGACCAACTTCTGGGCCTGAAGTCCTCTTGTTCAAAAGATTTCAGCGTTTCTGGCCTCAACTGGATACGAGTCAGTTTTCATCGAGTATTGATGACCAAGAAGTTGAAGCATCTACGAGAGAACAACGTCCCAGTCTGATCAACTTCGCTTTGTACCAGCTGTCACAAGATTATGCAAGGGATGACTACAAAGAGTTCCTAGAGTTAGCTCTTCTTTTCTTGGGTCGAGCAGAGTCCCACGGCTTTCATCACTTTTTTAAAGTTCCTGGCGCCATGCATCACGCTCGCTGGTCATCGAAAGTGTTGTATTCCTTCAAGATATAGATGTTCCGGAAACAGTTTAAAATAACAGCCCAGGAGGAGCGCATCCTACGGAATATCTGCGCATTCACCGTCACCACTTACATGAGGGCCTGGTTCCGTGCTCCATTGCCAGCAGCTGCACCGCTGGAGGATCTGAATCTGATGAAGGCTCTGTCCAGTTATCCACATACAATGATTGCAAAGGGTACAACAACCAAATTCAGTGGCCACTTGTGGTATCTCTCTGAGAGCTTGGTTGCATTAGCGATGTTTGATCCAGAAGTTTCTGTGGCTACGAAGAGGGCTATAATGAAGGTTATGGAGTCCAAAGAAAGAGATGAGGATGCACGAAAAAAGTTCAACAAAACAGCATTCAAGCCGACAATGACCCTGGATGCCTTCGCCTCAAAAGAATCGAAGAAGCTATTCGTTTATTTCAACCTGCCGCAGGATTTCTTGGAAAAAGATCCTAATGACTGGAATTCCTTTCCCTCATTCCAAGACGCTACAAGAGATGTTTCTAGCATAAATGTGATCAATGATAATGCTGAGCGCGCAGTAGCTCTCATACAAAATTTCAACCAGAGGCATACAAAACATGAAGAACAACTGCAGTTCCTTCTTCAAGTTGTGGCTGACCATCGCCGAAGCTTTCCCGACAGGAAAAAGGAGACCTTGATTGGGCAACAGAGAGTGGTTTGGCAACCATGACACCCCCGTCTTGAACGGCTAATACCCAACGATATAGTTGGGGGGGACCCAAATGCCATGGTATCATAGGGATATAGAGTGAAACTTTGAAGTCCTGGAGCTACCTCTTAATATTAATTGATTCAAATGAAATTTCTACCCAGCGTTTTTACATTATATGCCACCATTTCAGGGGTTGGGAGCCAGCTCTTTCCTAACCTCAAAATTAGACATGTAAATAAGGACCACCCTAATATATATATATATATATATATGATGAATAAAACCACGAAAGGAAAAAGAAACACAAAGTGGTGCTCAAGCGCTTTCGTCTAATGACATCCTCAGGAACACTGGAGTGAAAGGATCGTTCAAGGCAATATATAGGTTACAAAAATAAACATATATATATATACACACACATATATATATATATATATATATATATATATATAGTAAGTATAGAAAAAATTGTGGGAGGAGCAAACACATTTGTATGGGAAAATGACACTTTTAGCACTTTGGCCGAAATTCAATATAAATTCAAATGGCTTGTTTATGAAACAGGTCACAAAAGAATAAAGAAATAAAAATAAATATAAATATAAATTGGAAAAAAAAAAATTACAAAATAATGCCTTAGTGATATATATGTCACAGCCTAAATAACCATAAAGAAATAAACCAACAGATAAAAAAAACAAAATTATAAGTGGAGTCTACAAATTCAAGCTCAAAAGGAAAGTTTACAATCAATTTAATAGATGATGCCAAATTGATATATATGTCACAAAGAAATAAAGAAATAAACCAAAAAAAAAAAATAATAATAATAAATTGAAAAATAAATTTTAAGAGAGGCACACCAATTTATAAGGGAAAAATTACCAAAGGTTTTTTAGTTATTGTCTGAATCATGCATACTATGGTCACAAACGAATAAAAAAGTACAAGTAAATATAAATTGGAAAACAAAATGATGCCTAGATGATATATAAAGAACTATAAAAATATATACAACATATGTAAGGTATATATACGAAATATGAAATATAAACGCAATATATAAAGAATATATATATATAATATATATATATATATTATATATATATATATATATATATATATATATATATATATATAATATTATATATGCATAAGGGAAAAAATTACCAAAGGTTTTTATAATTATTGTCTGAAAAATCGGTACCGTAGGTCACAAAAGAATAAAGAAATAAAAATAAATATAAATTGGAAAAATTACAAATAATACAACTACACATGTATACCCGCATAACCAAATATATATACACATATACATACACATATACATACACACACACACACACATATATATATATATATATATATATATATATATATATATATATATATATAACTGCAATGACCACGCACATACGCACATACAATACATACATACACATACACGCATACAGCAATAAATTGAAAAATAAAATTGTAAGAGAAACATACAGATTTATAAGGAAACAGAGACAAAAACAAATTTTTACCACAGATTTAGCATCCTGCCCTTTTTGTTTAAATCCATTTTTCCCTTATAAATTGGTGTGCCTCTCTTAAAATTTATTTTTCAATTTATTATTATTATTTTTTTTTTTCTTTTTTGGTTTATTTCTTTATTTCTTTGTGACATATATATCAATTTGGCATCATCTATTAAATTGATTGTAAACTTTCCTTTTGAGCTTGAATTTGTAGACTCCACTTACAATTTTGTTTTTTTTATCTGTTTGTTTATTTCTTTATGGTTATTTAGGCTGTGACATATATATCACTAAGGCATTATTTTGTAATTTTTTTTTTTCCAATTTATATTTATATTTATTTTTATTTCTTTATTCTTTTGTGACCTGTTTCATAAACAAGCCATTTGAATTTATATTGAATTTCGGCCAAAGTGCTAAAAGTGTCATTTTCCCATACAAATGTGTTTGCTCCTCCCACAATTTTTTCTATACTTACTATATGTATATATATATATATATATATATATATATATATACACCAAGACAAACCCTTTTCGTCTATAAGTGTATGTCCGCTGACGTCACCATTCGGCGCGAGAGGGCGCCGCTGCAATTGGCTAAAAGGTGAAGTGGGCTAGACTCGCGCTTGCCACGGGCATTCTTAAATCGGACGTAGTACGCGTAACATGGAGCGCTTCACGACTGCTGAGATGGCTGACATGCATATGGTGTATGGGGCTGCCACTGGAAACGGAAGAGCTGCTGTGAGGTTGTACCGACAGCGCTTCCCAAACAGACGTGTGCCAAACCACCAAACGTTTGCGCATTTGCATCGGCGACTGCGAGAAACTGGAACATTCCATGCAAACATGCATGCCACTGGTCGGGAGAGAAACGTGCGCACTCCTGACATGGAAGAAGAAATCCTACGGCGATTTGAAGACAATCCAAGCGCAAGCACGCGAGGTGTTGCACGTATCCTCGGTGTGAACCACGACCTGGTCTGGAGAGTGTTGCACGAGCAGCAGTTACATCCGTTTCATCGTCAGAGAGTCCAGGCATTACAAACCCGTGTAGAATGTGGATTTGCGTGCGCCCACACGTGAGAATTGTGCATGTTAAACACACCCTCACGTGTGAAACAGGCCTCATCTGAGAACAGCACATAAGCCGGAAAATTAGGCTGCACCGCTGTCTGCTGCAGAAACCGCGTGCAAATTCCAAACGAAGAGGGTAATCCCGAGGTTGTAATGCCTGGACTCTCTGACGATGAAACGGATGTAACTGCTGCTCGTGCAACACACACCAGACCAGGTCGTGGTTCACACCGAGGATACGTGCAACACCTCGCGTGCTTGCGCTTGGATTGTCCTCAAATCGCCGTAGGATTTCTTCTTCCATGTCAGGAGTGCGCACGTTTCTCTCCCGACCAGTGGCATGCATGTTTGCATGGAATGTTCCAGTTTCTCGCAGTCGCCGATGCAAATGCGCAAACGTTTGGTGGTTTGGCACACGTCTGTTTGGGAAGCGCTGTCGGTACAACCTCACAGCAGCTCTTCCGTTTCCATTGGCAGCCCCATACACCATATGCATGTCAGCCATCTCAGCAGTCGTGAAGCGCTCCATGTTACGCGTACTACGTCCGATTTAAGAATGCCCGCGGCAAGCGCGAGTCTAGCCCACTTCACCTTTTAGCCAATTGCAGCGGCGCCCTCTCGCGCCGAATGGTGACGTCAGCGGACATACACTTATAGACGAAAAGGGTTTGTCTTGGTGTTGCCTATCCCCCATTACAACTTGTACAGAAAGTTTTCAAACACCCTGTATATATATATATATAGAGTCGAATAACCATGCGACTATCGGACCTCTGAAAAGCGAGAACAGTGCTTTATCTGATCTAACAGAAGTATTTGAAATATTAAGAGCTCAGTACGAATCATCTTTCAGTATCCCAAAAACTGACAAACTGATATGCGATAGAAACGCGTTCTTTGAAGAAGAACTACAAGGGGAAAGGATAACGGACTTCGCCTTTACGGTAAATGATATTACACAAGCTATCTTCTTTCTCTTCGCCCGTTCCCGCCTCTATGCGGGGTCGGCGTTTCTGACCCAAGCTATAGGGAAACTAAAAGCACACTCAGCGACAGGACCGGATAAATGGAATGCCACACTGAACAAAAACTGCAAGAATGCAATCGCTGAGCCCCTATATTGGATATGGAGACGATCACTAGACACGGGAGAAATACCGGGCATCCTGAAGAGCGCAAACATAATCCCAATATATAAAGGAGGAGATCTATGATAATAAAACCCGAAGAGGATGCCATTGGGCATCGAAACTGTTGTGGAAATAAACTCTGTCTATTAAAGTGGGTTTTATTATCATATTTTGACCTTCACCTCGAAAAAAGTGAAGTTTTTTGCATTTATTAAGGAGGAGATCGATCCGAGGCCAAAAACTATAGGCCAGTGTCGCTTACATCTCATCTCACTACACTACAACATTATTGATGCACTTGAAAGTAATGAAAACTATGATGTAACATACACAGACTGCCAAAGCGTTCGACAAGTGTGACCATGGAATCATAATACATAAACTGAAATGTATGGGAATAACAGGAAAAGTAGGGAAATGGATATATAATTCCTTAGTGAGCGGCGGCAAGTCGTTACAGTACAAGGTGTATCTTCATCAGAATCAGAGGTCCTCAGCTCAGTACCACAAGGAACAGTATTAGCTCCACTACTCTTCATAATCATGCTAACTGACATAGATGAGGAAGTTACCAGACAGCACAGTAACATCCATTGCGGATGACACAAAGATCAGCAGAAAAATAAGAAACCCAGAAGATATAGGATCTCTACAAACCGACATGAACAGAATTTACAAGCGGACGAAAGACAACAATATGAAGTTTAACACTGAAAAGTTTCAGCTCTTAGCGTACGTAAAAAAAGACCTAAAATCCATAGAATATTATACTCCAAATGGACAGGAAATTCAAAGAAATTCTAGAGCAAAAGATTTAAGTGTTGTAATGACTGATGATGCGAATCATACCTAAATTGGAATACTGCTCGGTCCTAACATGCCCATATAAAAAAGAAAACATTACACAGCTGGAAGCGATTCAGAGAAGCTTCACAGCCAAGATCAAGGGGTGCAAAGAACTAAACTACTGGGAAAGGTTACGCGAACTAGACTTATATTCACTGGAAAGGAGAAGAGAGAGATATACCATTATTTACACTTGAAAAATAATGGAGAAACTAGTCCCTAATCTTACTCTGAACCCTGTAACTCCCCAAACAACGGTGGAAAGTAGAAAAGGAAGACTGTGTCGTGTTCCCAAATTAAAGGCGAGACAGGGAACATTCTTAACCCTGAAAGAAAATATGATAGTTTTGTTGTGAGAGAACACGAATGGTGTTGCAATGGACATCTTCAAAAGACGATTAGACGCCTGGCTCAGAACAATCCCCGATGAGCCAGGCGTACCTGGCTATGTGAGGTGGAGAGTACAAGAAACCAACTCACTCGAGAGGAGGGGCGACAAGCTTGACCTTCGTGAAACGAGAAATCATCGCGCGAAACATTTGAAATGTTGAATGGTATATATATATATATATATATATATTTAATATATATATATATATATTATATATAAAGTTAAGTTTTTGAGGAGACTAATTTTTTGACAAAGTCAAAATTTGTTGCAAAGATACTGATTAACTAAAATTGGTCGCGTGGGAATTAACTAACCAATCTAACACGACCACCTAACCTTGTGTAATCTGGTCTCCGTGAAACTAAATACACAGACCGTGCATGGAACATTTAATTGGAAGAAGGAACTCTTCTGGGAAAATTAAATCCCCTACAGTCCGAATAAGTAATGGTACATGACAAATACTATAGTTTTTCTTTTCCATGATGTTAGTCCGACTTGGACAACGGGTCACTCGCATTTACCATTACTTATTCGAACCATAGTGGACTTAATTTTCCCAGAAGAGTTCCTTGTTCCATGTACGGTCTGTGTGTAGCATAAAAGATCTCAGGGGACCACTCTGAGTTCAATCCCAAATATATATATATATATATATATATATATATATATATATATATATATATATATACGCCACCATTTATCATTGGAAAATACATCAAAACAGAGTGACAATTCCAATTCAGTGCAGTTACCCTTGAAAATGAAAGAAAACCGACATAAACTTCGGAAAAAAATATTATTGTTGTATTTTAGAAATTCTTCACAACAATATTCGTTCTATCGTCCACAAATTTAACGAATAATTTTATTTTTTGTTTTCCTAACAAATTTCCAGATGTGGAAGAACAAATTTGGAAACTTTTTTTTTTTTTTGTCTGCACATATTTTCTTGGATTTTTATTTATATCTTTTGGACAATTCATCATTTTGGAAAAACGAGAGACAAGAATTTCTGAGATAAAATTAAATTTTTGGGGGGTTTGTTTGTTTGTTTGTTTGTTTATGTAAATTAGGATTAAAAACTAATAAAAATAACGGAATATTTTTTATTAAATATTCCATGAGCCTTACACAACACCCACATCACACACACACACACACACACATATATTTTTTTTTAGTTCGGGAAGAACCGATTCGCCTCTATTTAAAGGGCATATCTCAGCGGAAAAACAAAGAAAAAGTGAGAGGAAAGACAGAGGAAAAAGAAAGGGTGGAGGGGACAGTCGAAGTGGAAAAAGACCAAGGATGACAAGGACTGCAGGGTCGAGCCCCATCATCCTTGGGTGCTAGGGCCGGGAGGGCGCACGTGAAACCTCCAGGAACAAGCACGTACAAACGAGCACAAAGAGCACTCAAGAGCACGAGCTTAGAACCCCCTTGCGGGGACACACACATATATATATATATATATATCAAAGCTATTGACTTCTCCTTAGGGAACCGGAGCTTACAGATGAAAAGAAGGATCAACACAACGGCAAACATTTTCATTTATTTGTACATCAGACGTTTCGACAAATCTTTTGTCATCATCAGTGAGTTAAGTCTTAAAACCTTAAAACAAAATTGAAAAGTGAAAGTTACATCAATACAATATTAAGACCATTAAAATTAAAACCTTAAAGCAAAATGAAAATTGCATCAATACAAAATTAAAAACATTTAAATTTCATCACTATAAAAACTAAAATTAAATTAAATTTCATCACTATAAAAACTAAAATTAAATTACCTCAATAGGTAAATACACAATGTTTACATCCACCTCCATACTTGGCAAAGTCTAAGAGAACACTAGGTGGTCAGAGGATTAGAAAGGGTATATCTGTGAAACACGGTTGGTTGTCAAAAGAGTCGTAATTTGTAGGATGAGCTATTATTATTAAGGGAGGGTTTGTTTCTATAGATGTACAAAGATTCTAAAATTCGGAGTTCTGTAAGGTTATTGGATCTAGTTAAAATTTCAAACTGAGTTTTGTGAAGGGGATGGTCGTTTTCATCACTGTGGTTTCTAATTGCGGATTGTGGAGGGCTACTGAGGGGACGGTTGGTACGGACTGACAAGCCCAAATGTTGAGAAAGGCGCACCTCCAGTTGGAGTTGGGTGCTGCCAATATACGCAGCCTTACAGCTGTCGCACGTGTATTTGTAAACAACATTGGGGCATACAGTTTTGGGGAATTCATCTTTGAACTTTAAAAAATTTGATAATTTAAGTGGGTTGACGAAGGCGAATCTAAAATTTATTTGGGGATAACTAGACTTGAGTAGTTTGGACAATTCACCTCGAATACGCAATGATAAATAACCATAAAAAGGTAATTTAATATATCTGGTTTCTTTTTGTACTGTAGTTACGGGGAGTTTAGTATCAAAAGTGTTATTTAAAAATTTCTTTAATTGGTTATCGAATAGATGAGAAGGGTAGTAATTGTTAATAAAGTACTGTTTTAAAAATTTAAATTCTTCGTTTAACGAAAAGTAATCCGAACAAATACGGTAACTTCTTGTTAATAATGTTACTATAGCACTAATCTTATATTTATAAAACATACAACTTAAATAATTGGTTCCCAAGCCAGTAAAAGTTTGTTTCCGAAATAGTGAAGTATGGAACTTATTATGGGCCCGTTTAACTAAAACATCCAGGAAAGGTAAACTATTATTTGTTTCGTTTTCACACGTGTACTTAATATTACTATGTTGTTTATTAAGATAATCAAGAAAAAGTTTTACGTGTGAAGGATGGTTAAATATTAAGAAAGTGTCATCCACGTATCTTCTGTAATATATGGGTTTAAAACTACTAGGACAATTTTTCAACCAAATTTCTTCGTAATGGCAAAGAAATGCATTTGCTAGTGTTGGGCTTAACGGGGAACCCATAGCTACCCCATCAATTTGGCTGTAAAGGTTGCTATTAAATAAGAAAAGATTATCAAAACACACTATTTCGAGAAGGTTTTTAAATTGAGTCTGAGTGAGGCCATTAATAAGAGTATTATCAGTAGTGAATAACTTATTTAGTATGATATTTAATGTTTCTTTTAACGGGACATTAGTAAACAATGATGAGACATCAAAACTGGCCATAGTAAGAGAATCGGCATGATTGATCTCTTTTATCTCTTTAGCAAAATCAAACGAGTTGTTAATAGAATAATCATTAAAGGTGAGTTTTGAAAGCAAGAAATTTGGTTGAAAAATTGTCCTAGTAGTTTTAAACCCATATATTACAGAAGATACGTGGATGACACTTTCTTAATATTTAACCATCCTTCACACGTAAAACTTTTTCTTGATTATCTTAATAAACAACATAGTAATATTAAGTACACGTGTGAAAACGAAACAAATAATAGTTTACCTTTCCTGGATGTTTTAGTTAAACGGGCCCATAATAAGTTCCATACTTCACTATTTCGGAAACAAACTTTTACTGGCTTGGGAACCAATTATTTAAGTTGTATGTTTTATAAATATAAGATTAGTGCTATAGTAACATTATTAACAAGAAGTTACCGTATTTGTTCGGATTACTTTTCGTTAAACGAAGAATTTAAATTTTTAAAACAGTACTTTATTAACAATTACTACCCTTCTCATCTATTCGATAACCAATTAAAGAAATTTTTAAATAACACTTTTGATACTAAACTCCCCGTAACTACAGTACAAAAAGAAACCAGATATATTAAATTACCTTTTTATGGTTATTTATCATTGCGTATTCGAGGTGAATTGTCCAAACTACTCAAGTCTAGTTATCCCCAAATAAATTTTAGATTCGCCTTCGTCAACCCACTTAAATTATCAAATTTTTTAAAGTTCAAAGATGAATTCCCCAAAACTGTATGCCCCAATGTTGTTTACAAATACACGTGCGACAGCTGTAAGGCTGCGTATATTGGCAGCACTCAACTCCAACTGGAGGTGCGCCTTTCTCAACATTTGGGCTTGTCAGTCCGTACCAACCGTCCCCTCAGTAGCCCTCCACAATCCGCAATTAGAAACCACAGTGATGAAAACGACCATCCCCTTCACAAAACTCAGTTTGAAATTTTAACTAGATCCAATAACCTTACAGAACTCCGAATTTTAGAATCTTTGTACATCTATAGAAACAAACCCTCCCTTAATAATAATAGCTCATCCTACAAATTACGACTCTTTTGACAACCAACCGTGTTTCACAGATATACCCTTTCTAATCCTCTGACCACCTAGTGTTCTCTTAGACTTTGCCAAGTATGGAGGTGGATGTAAACATTGTGTATTTACCTATTGAGGTAATTTAATTTTAGTTTTTATAGTGATGAAATTTAATTTAATTTTAGTTTTTATAGTGATGAAATTTAAATGTTTTTAATTTTGTATTGATGCAATTTTCATTTTGCTTTAAGGTTTTAATTTTAATGGTCTTAATATTGTATTGATGTAACTTTCACTTTTCAATTTTGTTTTAAGGTTTTAAGACTTAACTCACTGATGATGACAAAAGATTTGTCGAAACGTCTGATGTACAAATAAATGAAAATGTTTGCCGTTGTGTTGATCCTTCTTTTCATATATATATATATATATATATATATATATATATATATATATATATATAATTTGAAACTGAAAATCATGTAAAAATGTTATTTTTATGTACATAATTTGTTAAACACGTTTTTTTTTACTTTAACAACGTGTGGTTTGGCAGAAAAAAAAAATGTCGAAGTTATGCATAAAATGTAAATAAAGAAAACGACGCCGCAGAATATTAATGAAAATGGGACGCTACAAAAGTTGAAATAACTTTAAAATTTAAATCAGAAAGAATAAGATAAGAGGAAAATTGAATAGAATGTTATCAATAAATCTTAACGATACTGTCTCCAAAAGACAAACTGTCCTTTGGAAAATTGGAATAGGTCCTTCCTGTTTTGTTTTGTTTTTCATTTTAACTTATGTTTGCTCCTTGTGGGAGGTGTTCACAAACGATATAGTTTTTTTACATTTTTTTGATAAGAAGCTAACATGGAAAAGAGTTTACAAATGGGCATCATCCTTGGGCATCATACATTTTTACTCGAGAGAGAGAGAGAGAGAGAGAGAGAGAGTTGCCAAAATAAAAAGAGCATCCTGAAATATATGACACCCTTAACAACGGGTGCCCGTAACTCAGTGATTATGGTGGCGGACTACGAGTGATGTGACGCTGGTTTGCTTCCGGGTGCTGGCATTAGGTGGAGTTGAATTAGCCGCTTATTCTATTTCTTCTCTGGCTCAGGTGACCCTTGGGGCATACCCACCTCCACGTCGTGGGGAAATGAGCTTCCTGGATGTTACCTTAGAACTTAACACAAAGATAAAGTGATGTAAAGAGCCAATTGACAGAGAATAGCTTTGACAACGGCTTCATATAGGACACGGCTTGACACAAAGTTTATAATTTTTCAGCTAATATTAAGTTTCACGGAGACCAGATTACATTAGATTTGGTGGTCGTTTTAGATTGGTTAGTTATTTTCCACGTGACCAATTTCGGCCAGTCACGATCTGTGTAACAAATTTCGACTTTGTTAAAAATATTGGTCTCCAATTTTTCTTATTTTGGCGAAGTTCAGTTAAGGGAAGAAGCCTTTCTTTTCACTGCTCATATTGAAGTTGCTCTCAAACACGTCCAATAAGGTTCATGCTTGGTCTTTTAGGTGCCCAGGAAGGAACTCGCAGCCCCTTTGGTCTCTTTGTTTTCCTAGTGTACAATGGAACCAAAGTAAAGTTTGATAAGACCAACAATCCAATCCAAACTAATAAACTCACAAACAACAATTCCTCAAGGTGAAGCGAGAGGGTTTGGGTTTAGTTATTAGTTAACCTCAGTATAGCAATGTATTCAAGTAATAATAATAATAATGATAATAATAATAATAATAATAACTATCCCATATCAAGACTATAAACGTACATAAACCCAGAATTGGAGCCATAATTAACGTAAAAATACATATGATGGTACAATAAACCTTGATTAATGCAATTACAGAAATTATGGAGCAAGCTATAATACTGACATCACTTTTGCACACGAAGCGAACTGACTACTGAGTAATTAAATAAAGTGAATTAATAAATATATATCAATAGAATTAAAAATCTAATTCATATAAGCATGAATGCGGATAATATTGAAAATATTCATATCTAATATTAAAAAAGATTAAAAAAATCTTTAAAATAAAATATTGGCGAACGGATCACTCTATTTTAGAGTAGAATTCGATTGAATGACTATAGTTTTTAATAAGAAATTTGCAATATACATGTCGCAGTCAAAAGCCGAGATCAGCCAATACGAGTAATGACTGATTTCGGTTTTTGACTGTTAGGTTAAGTTAGGTTTAGTTCATTATTATTATTATTATTATTATTATTATTATTATTATTATTATTATATGAAATCCTGTGCTCCTGAGGATGTCATTAGACAAAAGCGCTTGAGCACCATTCTGTGTTTCCTTTTTCCTTCGTGGTTATTTTCATCATAAGTATTATTCACGTGTTACTTTCGTGAAATAATTTTCATATATATATATATATATATATATGTATGTATGTTACAGTCAAAAGTCGAAATCAGTCAGTATGCGTATTGATTGATTTCGGCTTTTGACTGTAACATACACACGCAATACAGTCCTCCCACTTTCATTCGTGATCAGGTAAACAAGAAATATATTCTAAAATCAAAAAATTTATAATAATAATATAATGACGGGGTTGTTTAACCTCCTTCGCGACATCTTACGTCATATGACGGAGGGGACATACAGCTTTACGTGGGATCCGAACCACGGGTCGCTACATGATCTGGGCGCGGAGGATGGTCTCCCATCCAACTACTCTCCAAACCCAATATCATTTAACTTCGTTGATTGACGGGAAGCGATGTTAAGACACCTCGATACGACGTAGCCCGTAGAATTGATATCCGTATGCAAGTTAATGTCATGCAGCAATTTGAACATTTGTTAAAATAAAAGTAAAAAGTGAATTCTGCCTGAGTCTATACTTCTGAGAACACACACTATATCTATATATATATACTAGGGGCACTCAATATATTTTGCCCCACCCTTTTTTCTTAGCTAAATAATAGGCCATGGGGCTGAAATGTCTTTTGGGCCGTAAGTTTCAACTTACTGCGTTTCACATAACCGGATTTTTCCAGTTTGAACCTCCCCTCCTTGTATAAAACCGCTTTTAAACGCCCTTGTATAAAACCGATGGTTAACGCAGTTTCGAAAATGGCGTCTGACAGTGATGTGCGTCGTAAACAGAGAGCTGTTATCGACTTCTTAACCGCAGAGAAGGAAACAGTTGGAAATATTCACAAACGTCTACAAAACGTTTACGGAGATGCTGTTGTTGATCGAAGCACAGTTGGACGCTGGTCTAAACGTGTGAGATCATCGGAGAGAGGGAGAGCCAGCCTCGATGATGAGCCACGCATCGGCTGTCACATCTCACATTGTGCAACGTGCTAATAGCATTATTCGATCAAATCGGCGCGTCACATACAAGAAGCTATCACTGGAGCTAGGAATTAGTGAAGGAAGTGTGAATACGATAATTCAGCTACTGGGATACTCAAAAGTGTGTTCACGGCTTGTTCCTCACCAACTGACTGAAGATCACAAAGTTCAAAGAAAAGAAATTGCTTCTGAGTCGTTGGTTCAATACGAGACAGAAGGGGATGACTTAATTTCACGAATTGTGACTGGGGATGAGACTTGGGTACACCATTTTGAACCTGAAACAAAATGCCAATCTATGGAGTGGCATCACGGAGACTCCCTACGCAAGAAAAAGTTCAAAGTGGCTCCCTCTGCACGAAAGGTTATGGCCACCATCTTCTGGGACATGAAAGGGGTGATTCTGGTGGACATTATGAAGAAAGGACAAACAATCAACTGAGAGGCATATATTGCTACCCTACAGAGACTCCAGAGATGTATAAAGCGAGTTTGACCGGAGAGAAAACTGGAAGACGTCCTTCTTTTGCACGATAACGCAAGACTACACGACAGTTTGCAAACAAGAGAGGCCATCAGAAAAATGCGCTTGACTGTGTTACCCCACACTCCATACAGCCCGGATCTGGCACCTTCAGACTTCCATTTGTTTTGGCCAATGAAGGATGCTATTCGTGGAAGAAAGTTTCAGAGTGACGATGAGGTTGTTGAGGAGTTTAAGGGGTGGCTCCAACGGAACCCAGCGGACTTCTACCAGAAAGGAATAAAGGTCCTTGTTTCGAGGTGGAGGAAAGCCTTAAAAAAGGATGGAGACTATGTGGAAAAATAAAAATTTGTAAAAAAGGTATCTAATTACTTGTATACAAAATTTCTGGAACTTACAACGAAACTTGGAAAGAAAAAAAAAAAGGTGGGACAAAATATATTGAGTGGGCCTCGTATATACAGGGTGTCCCGTAAGTCTGGACCCATAGGGAAAAATAATAAAATTACAAAATAGTCCAAAAATTTATTACATAATCTGTTCAAAGTGTCCGCCGTTGTGTCGCACACATAGTTGAAGACGCAATCTCCACTGCGACAGCACTTTCTGAATCACAGTCGCAGAAATTTCTTGACACGCCTCCACAATGCGTGCTTTAAGGTGGAAAATGTTCTGAAGTTTGACCTCGTACACTTTGGCTTTCAAGTGGCCCCACAAATAAAACTCCAGCGGAGTAAGATCATAATAAAAAAATAATAAAATAATAATAAAAAAATAAAAAAATATATTATAAATAAATTTTTGGACTATTTTGTAATTTTATTATTTTTCCCTATGGGTCCAGACTTACGGGACACCCTGTATATGTATATATGCACAATAACAGTATAAAATATTTCAAGAAACTGAGGAATTTTTCTTTTTTTTTCTTTTTATCAAATTTAAAAGAGGAAAATACGAAATAACTTTTGTGCCTTCCCCGAAATTGAGCCGTAAAACTTATTCCGCAAAACCGTCACAGAAAAATAACAAAGATTGTGATTTGCGCGATCATCAGATTGCTAACCAAGTTTCCAAGCTGCGCGTACATCACCTCGAAAACAGGCACGTTTAGACATACGTACATATAAATGTGTTCGCATCTTTATAGAAGTGAGGTACCTGGCTGTGTTTCGTCATCTATACAATCTTTTTTTGTACAATCTTACCTTTTTTTTTCAAGTAAAACTTGATTTTTATTTCATTACAGAGTTACGAGGTAGCAAAAAGTGGTACCTCACCTTACAAAATTATTTCTCGATCTATGAACTAGTAGTACTTCATCCTAAGTATACGTGTGCGCACACATCGGAACGATGAATGGTGTCTCCATTTCTTTGATTCTTCGTATAAAAATTTAACACCTACCTCATTCGATTACCCGTACCAAGACTCAGTATTTTTAACCGAGAAAACTTGGTGACTCTGATGGGTATGTAACCCTAATGACTCTTTTTCTATTAGATCACTAACTAGTAAAGTATGTTGTAGTTTCATTTATTACTAATAAAACCTCTAACGTAGCATGATAAAAAAAAAAATTTCGCCAGTAGGAAAATGGTTCGTTTGTATATGTACAGGGTGTCCCATAAGTCCGGTCTTAAAAGGAAATTTATTTTAAATTATATTTACAAAAGTAGTACATTAGAACTAAAACAAATGGTCAAATTGATGTCTTGTTTTGGGACCTTTTTTTGTTTTGTTGTAGGTACAATAACACACAATGGCTATTGTGGAAGTGAGTTACACCCCGCCTTTTCCTCAGGAGTGTAACTCACATCTAATGTGACTTGCCCCCTTCTTTCAAACTTCAAATTTACATTGAAAACATACAAAATTCGTAATAAAAAAATAAAAAAACACCTACTTTGTATCGCCCCCCCCCCCCCAACAAGTGGTTTCATATTATATGAACTAATAACACAAGTTTTCATCATTATACAGGGTGATAAAAAAAAAAAAAGGTGTCCCCCCCCCCCCGGGAAAAAACTGTCAAAAGTTATTTCTTGGAACACCTTTTTTTTATCACCCTGTACAATAAAAAAGCTTTTAGTTCGAAGAGTAAAGGAAAACATTATAGGAATTCTTAATTTTACCCTTCATACATCAAGCATCTGTCAGCTAAATGGGTCTAACGGTCATTTTGATTGCCTATTTTTTCGTGTTAATGCCCTTTATTGCCGATCACTCAGTCATTCAAGCCAAATTTTTATGTCAATAATCTAAGCACATGAATGATGGACTATATATATATATATATATATATATATATATATATATATATATATATGTGTGTCGCAGGATGGTGTAAATGGTACTGTAATGGTTCCGCGTTCGAATCCTGGTTCGGGTTTTGTTGACTTTAGATATTTATAGCAATGAAAAAATGTTTCCATTCAAATGTTTCCTTTGTTGGTTTAACTAAATTCCCCACCACATTTTTTGTAAATACAGACTCGGAATCCATCAGATGATCAGAGTACTTAGTAGTAAAAGCGGTGGCCCAGTGTCACTTTACTAATTTTGTTCTGGCTAACGCCAGACGATTTTATTTAGTTTCGGAAAAGACCTCCGGGCACTAATGGCTTAATACGGTTTGTTTTTCTCTGTTCCAGGTGAGACATGTATGGGAAATTAAGATAAACGAGTAGAAACACGTACCAAAGTGTCGCGGACGAATTCAGCAAAGCCAAGGTAGAAAAAAACATTGGTTTCTCAATTGTCAGAAAAGTGATTGAGCGATTTAAAGTCACTGAGAGTGTTCTTGACCGACCACGTGCTGGTCGGCCAAGAACCTCTACGGATGATGTGACAGCCCGAAGAAGTCAATCCTGAGGTTATCCAGAGGGATTGTCATGTCGAGGAAGTCTTGTCAGTGAATTCTGAAGGCAAATCACTTTCATCCCTGTGGGATATACCTGACACAAGAACTGCATGGGGACGATACAGACCGCCGCCTAGAGTTTTGTGAGTGGATGACAAGCCAACATAACATTACCCGTCATATCATGTTCACTGGTGAGGCAGTGTTTTACTTTATTGGGTACGTTAACCGCTATAACCCTCGCTACTGGTCAGAAGAAAACCCTCGCTGGACCGACGACAATCATGCTCAAAATGCTTTACGTGTTATGGTATGGGCAGGCGTGTTAGATAATACCTTAATAGAGCCTGTTTTCATGGATGGCTGTGTACAGGCGAGATACACCTTCAGATGCTTCAAACAGTTGTTGGGTCTTTCATTAACAACCTTCCGCTGAATCAACGAAGGAGGCTTGGGCAGCGCTGGATGAGATGACGAGGTCCTGTTGAATGGCCTCCTAGGTCGCCCAGATCTAACGTCCCTTGATTTCTTTTTGTGGGGTCAATTAAAATCCGTCGTTTATAGCGATCGCCCGGTCCTTGGAGGAACTGAAGAGCCGAATAAACAGCTGAATATTCCGAGATTTCACCTTTTATGTTGAGGCGTGTGAGGATGTCACTCAGAAAAAGAATTGAGAAGTGTTTTCGAGGCTAACGAGTCTCAGTTAATGTGTCCTAACTTTTGGGCTACCCTGTATGTATATATATATAACTGACCAAAAATGCATTTTATTTTTTACTAATAAGTCTTTCGTTACTTGGAAATTATTAAAATCAACAATATTTTTAAAAGTATTTTTTATAAATCAAGAGTTAGGCCTACATGGGAGAACCGCCTGCGCTCAGACGCCCAGAATAAAATGTGCCCGGAATGTCATATAAACAGAGAACTTATAGCGGCCATTAGACCAAGGAAAGTAAAATATATTAAAGGAACTCCTCGCTAATAACCCATAAACTTCCTTGATAATCATGTCATATACATTTTTATAGTTTTTCACACTTTGTGTTACATATATAAAATCATTATTAAATATATAGGCTTAGCTTAAATGAAAATGTAACTTACTGTTTATAAATGAGGAGAGATTTGTATCAGACATGGAAGAATTATTTGTCAAAAAATCATGAAATGTTTGGAGAAAGCGTTTTGAGCTGAAGTCAAAATTAACGATTTAACTCGGATATAAAAAGCGAAGTAAATATTAAATAAAACTAAATTTGTGGATACTTAACCAGAGTTCTTTATTACGTCGTATATTCATCTTAAAAAGGAACTATGTCTGGTCTCAAACAATGGATAATGCGCCATTTCACCAACAACAAATTTTCCCCCGCACGATTTATCTCAAAGAGGTATTTTCCCCCTCACTTTAGGGGTATTTCGTCATTAGCGAGGGGAATTTTGGCTTTGTTCCCGAATTTTTAATCTGATTTTATTTCTCTTTTCCTTATATTAATTACTGAAAAAAAAACAAAGTAAATTTTAGTGTTTATTCCATGATAAGTGTTATTTTTACGTTATTTTAGCATATATTTTATTCCCATTTCGCGGTTCGACTAGCTAAAATTATTTAAATTATTTTGTCTGCTTTTAGTTTTGTATTTTAGTCAAAATTTATTTCAAATTCTAAGCTTGCGACGAAATAGAATGTCAAATTAAAGTCTAAAATCCGCAGTAGGTTTCGTGGGTTAGAGGCAGTTCCGGTCAGATGAGTAAAATTTTTATTTGCTGGGCGGTTAAGCGTGTGATTACGTGTAACTTCATTTAGAGGACGGATACCCGCGGGTACAAGAAACATTTTCGCGAGAGCTAACAACATTTCGCTGCCATGACATTGATGCATATACTTTAAGGCTAGATTGACTTAGGTTAAATTATAAGTTAGCACAGATTAGGTTAGGTTACGCTTAGTCAGGTTAGGTTCGATTAAGTTGAGTGAGGTTGTTAACGAAATGACAATAGGTTAATTTTTGCGGGCAGTTTGGCAGTAGGCAACGTTTCCAGGTGCGGGCGGGAACGGTTATAGGAACCGGTATCATTTCTACCCGCAAAAAACTTCGAATCACCTGAAGATCAGTGCCCCCAGCCTTCTTTAATTAGCCTTATAAGACTAACTAACGAAAATATCACGACCTAACCTAACCAATCGTTAGATCAACTGTACGCTCTTGACGATTGGTTGGTTAGGTCGTGATATTTTCGTTAGTTAGCCTTATAAAGCTAACTAAAGAAGGCGGGGATCCCTGATCTTCAGGTGATCCAAAACTTCGAATTCCTTGGATTGTTTTAACCTTCACCGTAATGATAAAGAAGGAGACCTACGGCTTTACGTGGGGATTAGAACTATCTACGGATAACATGGTCACGAGGTAGCCCGTAAAATCTTCTAATTTTAATCCCAATTAGTAATAATTAAATAAACAACCATTAAACTTCAATACTATTTAACCCTTCCATAAAGGAAATTACGCATAAATTTTATTCAATCTTAATTTTAAAAACTTAAGAACGGATCGTGTTAAATAGTGTTAATAATATGATAATAAAAACCCACTCTAATAGACAGAATAAACTCTGTCTATTAGAGTGGGTTTTTATTATCATATTGTGACTTTCACGTAGAAAAAGTAAAGTTTTTTGCAAGTGTTAATAATGTTTTAAGGTAATCTAAAGAGGTTAATCCTTCAGAGGATTAGTTTCATTAAATGTTCTTATAAAGAAAGATTTCAATCTATTTATTTTAATGGGATTAATTCATTAATCCCATTAATATTTTAGCTACGTTTCTAACAGTTAATCCCTTTCGGTAATGCATGTGCGGGCGGAACATGTGCGGGCGGAACGTATGTAATGTCTCACAGACGGTATTTCTTTGACACCCAATCAAATGCGGGTATGAATATTAAGATCAGGTAGTTAGTCTGTGGTAGGTAGTTAGTCTGGCGTAGGTGGTTAGTCTGTAGTGATCATTCGTACACCGTACGTAGTTAGGTCTTACAGGGTTAATATATACCTTTGGTTAGCTTCCGCCCGAATTGTTCATTCTGACGAAGGTCAAGCTTTTCACTCCACCTTAGACCTACAGTTTAACGTGGAATCCGAACCACCCCCATCAGCAGCCCAGCGTCTTAACTACTAGGCCACCTGGGGTACCCATTTATCTACCAACCACTTTCTTTATTGTGTGGAAGGATGAACAGCTGGGTTTTGCTGCGCGCCGGCTGCAGTCACCGGGTCTCGAACCCGGGGCCGATGGATTCGTAGTCAGCGACGCTAACCACTACACCACCGAGGCGCATAATTATGTTAGGTGAAATAGATTTCCGGTTATGAACAGGATATTTTACCGGTATCTCAATAAACTTAACCTAACTTCATCTCCAGCTATAACTGAACAGAACCAAATTCCTGACTTACAGTCACGTACTTGACCCCCCCATTTTTACCAACCCTATTCCACCCTGTGTCACCCTGTGTCACGAACTTGATATTATAAATCTAATCAGTATTATTATAAATGTAGAACTAAATAAATTATTAATATAGTTAAAATATTTATAGTCTCTCCATTGCTGTAATAATATATTTTCGCTTTTTCGCGCAAAGAAAGGAATGGTTTTACAGGGTGACCCAAGAAGGTGTTACAAAAATCAATGCTCAGTAATTTTTTTTTTAGGGAATGTCTTCTTTAGGATCACCCTGTAATTTGGATTTTTTTTTTTTTTTTTTTTTTTTTTTTTTTTTTTTCCCCTATTGCGTTATGTATCCCTTGTTGACCTCTTTCGTACCCCAGTTTCAGGTACTAGATTTTTGTTTATGTAAATGCGAAAACGCATGACAAAAACACAAAAGCTGTTGTTATCATCGGCCTTTGACATTTGGAGGTTGTGTCACCCATCCAGTTCCTGAACACACCTAAAGTAGCTTAACTTCTCTGATCTAATGAAAAATGGTGTTGCAACGTGCCCACGATGCAGCTCTCAGAAAAGCAAGAGGTTCGCTCTGTTGTTCAGCGTTATACTATTAAAAAATGTAAAAATACACATCTACACATCTTTTGAGTTATTTTTAACTCAGCTTTTGTGTCAAATATGCTTAGACGCATTAAGTAGTTAAAACTACTACATTAAGTAGTTTAAATTACTACATCACTTGAGTAACTCTGGAAACAAAAAGTGATGTAAATTTCCCTATTTCAAAAGCTACGAAAGTAATTTAGAAATTTTAACTATTCACTGTACTAATTTTAACTACTTAATATAATAATTGTAACTAATTAACGTAGTAATTTTAACTACTTAATGCGTCTGAGCTTATTTGACACAATTTAAGTTGTATTAATAACTCATTAGTTTCTAAAGTGTAAATCCACAAATTAAATATTTTTCTCAAGTTGTTTTTTGTATTTGTCGTTGTTAAATGAGAAAGTTGTGGTACCTTTTACTATTAATGCCTTCATGCGAAAGAGGAAGTTGCTAAGGAAAGAATTCAGCTTAATTCGATGAATTAGAGACTCGGAAGATTTTAATTTGAAACTTATTTCCGCATTCTGATATAATTAACAAATTCATTAAAGTTGTTGTCCTGTTTTCTGGTGTGTATATATATATATATATATATATATATATATATATATATATGCAATAAAATCACGGAACAACACGTGATCTTTTTAATAAGCAAAGAACCACAGGGAAAGGAGAAGGAAACACGAAATCCGAGCGCTTTCGTGATGTATTCACATCTTGAGGGACAAGAAAGAAATATTTCTTTCTTGTCCCTGAAAAAAAGAAAAAATTTCTTTCTTTCTTGTCACTGAAGATGTGAATATATCACGAAAGCGCTCGGATTTCGTGTTTCCTTCTTTCCCTGTGGTTCTTTGCCCAGCTTGACCTCCGTGTGAAGAGAGACCAACGCACGAAACAACGTAAGGTTCATAAGGTAAGGTGTGTGTGTATATATATATATATAACTCGTATAATCTTGGTTTTGCTTCCGCCAGAATTGTTTATTCTGATGAAGGTCAAGTTTGTTCCTCCACTTTAGACCTAAGGTAGAATCCTATCCATGACCTACCACGGGTGGTCAGAAATTACAAAGGTTTTCTGCGCGCCGACTGCCGTCACCAGGAATCGAACCCGGGCCCGGTGGATTCGTAGTCAGCAATGCTAACCATTATATCACCGAGGCGCATTTATATATATATACAGGGTATTCAAGAAAGGACTGAAATAAAATAAACATTAA
The DNA here is from genome assembly GCA_023014485.1 of Bathynomus jamesi. Classification (NCBI taxonomy): domain Eukaryota; kingdom Metazoa; phylum Arthropoda; class Malacostraca; order Isopoda; family Cirolanidae; genus Bathynomus; species Bathynomus jamesi. The sequence goes on along the minus strand of JAJOZX010000278.1, from coordinate 783,126 downwards.
TTTCTTTCAAAGAAATTGGGTGAAGTTTAATCGCTTTGCGACATCTAATCGCCAGATTCATCAAGTTCATATTAATTATTATTAATTGTATATTTATTAATTATATATTTAATTAAATATTTAATTTAATTATTAGATGTCGCAAAGCGATTAAGCTTAAGTCAATTTGTTTTAGAGATATCAATTTTTATATTTTGTTCAAACCTTCTTCGGATACCCTCTGTTGTGTGTGTGTGTGTGTGTGTGTGTGTGTGTGTGTGGTTTCGTAAAGAAATAAATTAAAAATACGGAAGAGAAATTAATTTAAAGATTTAAAGGTAATTTTAGCCCACTTTTATGGTGTGAGATTCATAGCCTGTCCTCTCATTACGAAGCTCTTTCGCTTCGTGACAGATGGAAAGCAATTAAATTATGAATCTCCGGATTCATATAAAAGAAATTGAAACATTTAATTTACCATTTCGAGCCACGTTTCTTTGAAATCTCTTTTATCTCGCCAAATTTCCGTTACCTAGGAAACCAAGAGGGAGGGGAGATCTTAAGGTACGATCTTTACTAGTTTGTAGTTCTGTAGCTCTGTAGTTTTGTAGTGAGGTAATTTAAGGTTTTTTTTAACTTCTTCGTGCATGAAAATGTAGTTGAGTAGTGAACCAAATATGTCTTTTCTTTTAAATATATTTTTTACGCGCGTGCATGCCTCAATCTTCGAAACAGTACAGGGTGCTCGAAAAGTCCCGTCACCCCCTACAAAATGTACATATTGTAATACCAGTTTTATTTTTGTGTGATTAATTGTATTTATATGTGGTAGGTGTAATTTAAGAAACAAGTCACTAGCAACAATTTCTTTAATTACAGTAAATACAGTTACTGGTGTGTGCACCAGATATGGCGGTATGGTTTCATGCCGAGATATTTTGTCATGTGATCTCTCATTGTGGACATGGGGACTGCAAGTTCTTGTGATCGTTTTCGAAGTTATTTTTTGGGTGAACGAGCCACCGATACAATCACACCTTCACATTGTTCTGCTCGCGTTGTTGGTCTTCCCGACCGTGGTCTGTCCTTGATGGAGCCAGTTTCAAACAGCTTTTTCCCCCAGCGCAATACCGGATTGTTTGGTGGTGCAGCCTTATTGAATCTTGTGTTGAAATCGTTCTGGATATCATGCATCATTTTGTCAGTATGTGACCTTTCATGAGCCCATGTGCTCATCACTATCCTTTCTTCCAGAGTGTAAGTGGACTGGTCTGCCATTGTTCACACAACTCTAATATCTGGAAAAGAAAAAAAAATGTCAATGAATCACGTATAAATTCAATTAATCACACAAAAATAAAATTGGTATTACAATATGTACATTTTGTAGGGGGTGACGGGACTTTTCGAACACCCTGTACATCGCTACATCGTCTTCCTTAAAATAAGTGGATGTTAAGTGACATTGGTAGTAACTGGACTGGTGATTGTCCTTTGCGTCTAGATGATGTAGCGACCCGTAGTAATTCGGATTCCACGTAATGGCAAAACCAATGAAAATATTTGTGGTCGCTCATGGATCCAGATACTAGCCAATATGCTTTGTTCAACCGTATAGTTGCTGCTATGACACATTTCAAATGGGTCTGAAAGGAAAAACGAAAATCAGTTAGTATTTTACTGGCGGTGACAAGACATTGTGGACACCCTGTATATAAAAAACTACCTCTTTTTTAGAATCAATAATGGCGTCTCTTAAATTCTGCAAAGTTTAGATTTTCTGTAAATATATTTTTACTTCACAGTTTGAAGTAAACTAAAAAAAAATGATAATATTACTATGGAAGGTCTCCGAATAAAATTTGAAAGTTAAATTTGTATTTGACTCGGGGAAATCCTAAAAAAAAAAAAAACCCACTTCAGTTAAAAACCCATCTTAATAAAATAGGATCAGCTATTTTATTTCACGGTGTTGATACATCAGTTTTTGTAATAACAGTAAAACCGGGAATCGTAAACTGATTTCTTGGTTACATTGCATAAAATTTTACGACGGCCGTATAACGTCCAAAAGAAGAATATAGTGATACAAAAGTAATGACGTCACTGTAACGGAACCAACGAATAGCGAAAATAAGACTCGGTATAAAAATTCGCATTAAAAACGAAATAGGAAAAAAATGTTTAAAGAATATATATATATATGAAGGGAATACCTCGGGGGGGCCCCCCCCTGGGTCTTCCATTCCCACCCTTCAAAAAAAAAAAAAAAGAAAAAAAACCGGCCTATTTTCTTATCTTCTTCCCCGTCGAAATGAGATCAAAAATGCCTCAAAAAGGTCGGAAAATTACGTTTCTTTTCCTATGAATATAAAATGAGGGTGTTTCCTTTGTTATAACGCCTTCGCGAAATGGAATGCATTGCTTCCTCCGTGCCAGCTAAGACCAATATATTTATACGCAATTTAAATGGATACCGGAAGAATTCTCCAAACGCATGAAACATTCTCGCGTCTAATCGTCTGACGATTGCTTTACCATCCGCGGAAACAGTTACTAGTTTGCGACATTAATGATTTTTGTTTTTTGGGTAAATTATTATCAATAAAATCTATATTATTGAACGTTTTGTTCGAAGCTTCAAGGAAAGGAGTCCTCGAGGAAATAAAATCTACGGGAAGAAATCCCTCAAAATCTTAAAATTCAACAAAAATTTATAATTGGTTGGAAAAGTATAATCTTATACCACTGGTAAGGTTTTTGTTTGATTTGGTGCCGGATACACTGTCATCTTAAGTGATCATTTATTTATTTATTTAATTTTATTATTTTTCCATAGATTTTATTTTCTTGGCGAACTACTTTCCAGTAACTGCATTTCAGTGAAGTTAAGAATCACGGTAAATCAATACATACAGGGTGTGCAAAAAGTCGCACTATAGTTGGAAAATTTATTTATGTAGTCACACTACATAAATAAATTTTCCAACTTTAGTGCGACTTTTTGAACACCCTGTATATGCCATGTATTTAAAAAAAAATTCAGATAAGACCTTACGCTGTATAGGTATGTACATTGTGCTTCTTCCCTTCTATTTTCATTTCTTGATGAGGTGTGTTACTAAATATACGAAATGCCTTGAACTC